>VXBW01002114.1:206140-227262 GCA_013400375.1 Thinocorus orbignyianus | reverse complement strand
GGATGTCTCACGTTAGATTCTCAGAAATCACCAGTCACTCCTGAAAATCCTGACCTAAACTTTAACAAAGGTCACGGTGTTTATTAAGATAAGTCAGCTTAAAATAATTGCTTTGCCTTTGCTCTAGGGTCTAGGAATCGAGTGGCTGAGATTCCATAACCTTAAGTATGTGCCTCAAGTGGTCCGTGGGTCGAGGTATTGCTCAGGAGCTACTCAGTAATCCAGTAGGGGTTGAAGGTCCTAGGAATTAAAACAAAAAAGTTGCATATCTACTGGTTATTTCAGATATTCAGAGCCCAATTTGAGATTTTTCATACCTTACCCGGGTCACTGATTATTTTTCTTTTCACAATGTAGTGGCAGGAAAATTCTTCATTAAAAGCTTGATATTTGGTTTCTCTTATACTGGGAGCTGGTTTCCATTTGCCTGTTGCTGCTTCTCCTGATTTCATGCTTTAGGTTTGTTTTGATGAAGTCTTCACCCCTGTGACAGCCTGCTTCTGCTCTGACACCTAACTGGGGTTAAGACCTGACGTGCTGATCTGTAACTTCAAGTCCAGCATCGGTGGCTGGAACAGAGCAGGGTCTTAGTAACAAAAAATCCTTTTTTATTTGATTTTTTAATATAACAAATTAATATCTGGGAGAAGAGGAGCGAGAAGCTGATTGTGATGATGAGTTTAGGCAGCAGAGAATTCCTCCAGATCTTTGTCTTGAGGAGCAACTCATCAGGGTTAGGCTGTATCACAGCCCCTGGGCTATATCTGGAGGCACAGGGTGAAGGAGCAGAGTGAGGAGCTCATGAGGGGAAGATACCCCTCATTTTAGGGTTTGTTGGAGCTCTAAATTTATACTTAGGAGTAGTTGCAGCTTGTCTCTGTGCCAGTTTATAGGAATTCTAGTTAACGCTGGGGAAGGGGAGATGGGAAGAACTCAAATGTGTTGCACCCTTACACTTGTGTTTTTCTCACTTTGGGGTAAATCTGAGACTCACAGGAGTGAGAGTTTCTCTTCCCACAGCCGTAGAGCGCTGAGCAAATCTTCTTGTCACTTAGGTTGAAGTTAATTCCTGGGAGTATTTGTGAATAGGAGGCATTCACAAAGGCTGTGACTTTTCCTTAAGCATAAGGAAGCAGATTCTTGTTTGGCAAAGAATTGTGTTGGTGGCTCAGTCACTGGGTCATGGGAGCGCATACAAGAAACTTAATAAAAAAAAGCTAAAAAAAGGGAATTAATCTGTTAACTTCAGACCATTCTTTTCCTTTCCTTCCCCATCCTCCCAGCCATTCCTGAAATCACTAAAATGTTTTCAAAAAAACCCATCTTTGAAGCTCGTAGATATTGAATTGAGCTCTGTTATTAGGAAGACTGGGAAGGGTTTATTCCAATTTCAGCCAAGCTTTACCAGGCGGGTTGTGCAAGACCGTAATTATAACTTGGTTCTCTGGGCTTGAGAACTTGCAGCTCAGGGCAGTCGTCCTGATCTTATCAGCGTTTTGTACTACAACAGTTTTCTTTATAATAGCATCTGTTTCACTTCCTAAGGCTTAACTCTACCCACAAAAGGAATTTCGCTGGATTCTCTGATAATCCTGAAATTGCTGCCCCTCTACCTTTTCATTGACTCGCTGCTTTCAGTTAACCCATGGGGTAGGGGAGGGGCCACCTTTTTTTTTTCCCCTGCAACATTTAACCTAGTCCCTAAGAGGATATTTCAGATTTCTGGCTTAAAACCTGTGTCAGAACTGCAGGGCTGCAGTAGGGAGGTGCAGAACAATTTTGAGTTTTGTACCAGAATCGGGTTTTTTTCCTCTTAAAGCTTTCCTGGCTTATCTACAGTTCAGAGTTTGCCGTTTGAATACAACTTTTTAATCCAGTAAAACCTCATTGGGCTTTATCTGAGCCCCTCAAACAGCTGTACAAAACTGGGGTGGGAAAGAAGGGAAGGACCTGGAAAAAGGAGCATTTCCAATTTCTCAGCAATGTCCCTCTTTGCACAGTAACTGCAATTTGTGCAGGCAGGACTGGAGAAGGAGAGGCTGAGCTGCTCTTCTCTGCCTTAATATTTCACTTTTTTTATTAAGCACAAGTTTTTGATCAGTTCTCTCATCTCTGGGAGGGACAGACATGTGAGATGGCAATGTTTGGGAGTAGGTGTCCTGCAGGGAGGGCTCAAGGTTCCCTGTTTGTGAGGGGATTTTTGTCCTCAAAAGAATGGGCTGGATGAAGCAGGAAAGTGTTTTGTCGTCTCCTTTTCTGCCTGCTTGGCAACTCAGGGTTAACTCTGCCTTTTGAATGTGGGATTGGAAACCAAAATTGCTCTGGACATCTGAGCTTCCCTCTAATAAGATATTCCAGGTGGTTAGGGAGTAATCCTAAAATAGCTCCAGATATAATTGCTTCTGAAGCCAGAGCGGCAGCCTCTTGGGGAGGGGGTGGTCCCGGGGTGGGGGTACCTCTGGTGGCCTCCAAGGTGTCTCCAGCAGCTCCTGGAGGTGGCCAGAAGCTTCCCAACACCTCTGCTTTCCCACACAGGGAAGCATCAAGGGCTTAAGCACATAGAAGTAGCAATTTTACCACCTTTTGGGGTTTTTTTCTGCAAGAAACCAGTTAAATTCTTGCCCATGGTAACGCCGGGGCTGTTTGTCAAACATCAGCAAATTCCCTTGGTAAGAAGGGGTGGAGGGAGAGGCAGGATTCTCCCTGGAGAACGACCTGCCTCTCTGTTTTTTCCTTCCTGCTACTATTGCCTGACTTCTACAAAGGTCTTTTAATGACTTGTGAGGATATATTGATTTCTCAGGTTCCTGCTGTTCCCAGGGAGGAGGGCTTCTCAGCGGAGGGTGACTTTGTTTCCTGGGAGGAACGGGAAGGGAAGCTTGATACCAAAGCTCCAGCTGAGCTCTTTTCATTGTGCAAAATGTAGTTTATCCTGCAGTTGGAGCACCTCTTGAGCTGAATTTACCTTTTCCAGTTGACCTTGAGTTGCTGTTCTGGACATTTGGTATCTTTGGTTGTAACCTCAGCACGGGCCCAAAGGGCTTTTGGTGAGCAGAGTAAGTCCCTCAAGATCAAAGCTGAGGCCTGGGAAAGTGCCCGTGCTCTGTTCTCTGAATAAATATGGCTTTATTCCCTGGCTGCTGAGCTGACATTTCATTCTAGCCTGAGACTTTGCTCTCTCCACCACCAAAGGAGCCCTGTGCTCTGTCCTCATGTAGACCCTTGCTGTGGTTTACACCGCGGCAGGTGAGAAGGACTCTCCTTATCTCTTCCGATAGCTTCACCTGGGGAGAGGGATAACCAGCTTTAAATCTTTCCAGCTATCGCAGGAGGAGATGCTGAGTGCTGTCTCTCACCTCACATCACTCCATGTCATGCCAGGTGATACCCTGCTCTGCCAATTTTCTGGACACATGGTAGGACCCCGATGGCTTTGGCTGGTTTTAAGCTCCTTTTCACTAGCGTGGTGTGAGGGGGATGCCATTATTCTGTGCTCTTCAGGGTCTCAGGATGTACGGATGGGATTTTTAGGGTGCATCAGTTCCATTTTTCCCCAGTCCCAAACCTTAATCTGACATATTATTCCCAATTACAAAGAAAATAAGTAAAACCATTTCTAAAGAATCTTTAATCCCCTGGAAAGTTTTGTTCCTGGAAATTTTATCAAGTTCAAGCCCACTGGCAGTAGAGCATTGTACCTCCTTTAAGCCCTCTTCTCTTTCCTGCCCTCAAATGTAGCGGAATAAGCTCTCAGCATGAGCAGAGTTCCCTATAAAAGCAAGTGTTTTGCTTCTTGGAGTGCCCAGTTTAGCACCAGTTTTGCTCTCTGGATTTACAACCCAGTACAGACTCAAGAAGGAAGCGGCTCAGCCTTGAAGCGTGTGAAGATGAGGATGGGAAGTAGCTGCTGCCTTCTGATGGGCTGGTGTGTCTCTTATCCTGACTGTTCCCATAGGTTTGTTGATCCAAGTTAACCATTGGGTGGGGTTTTAGGAGCAGCTGGATGTTACCATAATTAGCAAAAACCCCATGTTTTTAATCTCTGCCAGCAAAGGACACCCAGATGAATCCTCCCGTGAACAAAAACCGGGCTTCGGATCTCTTCCTAGAGAGGGCTGGGAATTGATCTGCTGTAATAAACAGCTGACATAACAGAAGTGGCAATAATCCCCCATTAAATATCTTTCAGTTGATGGGACTCACTGGATAATTGACTTTCCAGCAGGAATTACTGGCTCAAACTAAATCAGCAGGCATTAGGGCAGCTCACCGCGGTGGGTTTTAGAGGGGGAAACGTAGCTTTGCCTGGCCTTGACAAGGGTTATTCATCTTTCTAATTCAATGGATGTGTCACAACCAGATGACTCCGAGATTTCAGATACTGGACCACCTCTCTAATTCATCTGTTTGGAGTATTTTTTTTCTGAAACCTCTTGTTATCTTCAGTGCTTTTCTAGCTGCATTAGGATGCTGTGTGTTTATCAGGACAGGGTAATCCAAACCGGGTGGATTTGGCTGTTTTCTTTCCTCCAGTGGCTCTGGAGCACTTGCTTTACTGGAGCTTTATGAAATTGAGAGTTTAAAGATGGTTCAAACAGTTTTTCAGCATCCTTCTTCTGGTCTCAGTCCTGCCCTAAAGCCAGAGATTGTCCCTGCTGGTTTCCAGCCTCGGCGATCACTTCAGGATAATGATTTACCAAGTAGAATAACCTTAACTAGAGTAATCCTTTTAATACCTAAGAAGAATGAACCTTAATCCAGCAAAGCTGAGCTTTCCATTTCTGCGAGGAAAATCCACATCCAGAAACTTCCTGGAAATATGGGTCTTGGGTTGGCAAGAAGCTTTCCAGTGGGATTATTTCCCTATTTCTTCACCGTACTCTGGTTTGGGGTTTGTAGGCATGTGGGTGGAGGACAGAATGATGTTGCTAACTGTGTTTGGTGTCACCTGGGATACTCCCTTGGGAAAAAGATGGGCACGGAGGCCTCTCTATTTAGGTGTTGAACCTCATTCCAGCAAAGCCACCTCCCATTTGGGGCTGTTAGAGATTCTGGGAAAGTGCGCTGTGACCAAGGTACAAATCATAGAATCATAGAATGGTCAGAGTTGGAAGGGACTTTAAAGATCATCAAGTTCCAACCCCCCTGCCATGGGCAGGGACACCTCTCCCTAGAGCAGGTTGCTCCAAGCCCCATCCAGCCTGGCCTTAAACACTTCCAGGGATGGGGCATCAACAACTTCCCTGGGCAACCTGTTCCAGTGCCTCACCACCCTCACAGGAAAGAATTTCTTCCTAACATCTAATCTAAATCTCCCCTCTTCCAATTTAAAACCATTCCCCCTCGTCCTGTCACTAGACTTCCTGACAAAGAGTCCCTCCCCAGCTCTCCTGGAGCTCCCTTCAGATCCTGGAAGGCTGCTCTCAGGTCTCCCCGGAGCCTTCTCTTCTCCAGGCTGAACAGTCCCAGCTCTCTCAGCCTGTCCTCATAGGAGAGGTCCTATGTCCCACATCCCAAATGTCCCACATCATTTTTAAGCCAGCAGCTGCTATTGCATGTGTTTGTGCCCAAAAATGCCCATTTGGAAGCTTTCTGGAATTGCCCACGAAGCCTTGCCCTGGCCATCCTTTCACCCTTTCCTTTCTCTCTCCCTAGAACAGCAGCGTGACCTGGAGCGATGAAGGTGACGGGTGCCGAGGACGAGAAATTTCACGAGACTTTGCCAAGGTCAGTCTGATCATGGGGATTTTGGGGAAGGGCTGACTTTGGGGGATTTCTTCCCTGCTCTGTGACAAGGGTGACTACAGACTCCTCACTATTCCCTTAGCAGTTTTCTTACAAATCCACTCTTTGTCTCGTAGCCCTCTGCCTCCAAACCTGCTGTTTTATTGGGTCGTTTGGGGTTATTTTGTTGCCATCGGTCACTGAAATACAATTTGAACTAAAACTTAATAACTAGACTTTTGATATTTGAAGATCTCAGTCCGTGGTTTCTCCAGCTGGGAGAAGAGTATTGTATTTCTCAAAGCTGGTGAGCGTCGTGGTGGTGGATTTGAACGTGGCAGCTGTGTGTCACATCAGCCACAGGAATTTGTTTTAAACTAAGCTGACTCTTTCTGAAAGGGGGCAGCTGATTGCTCTGCAGTTACACCCCTGTGTTTTCTTCCTGGAGCTCAAACTGTGAGAAGGCTCTTCCTTCTCAGGAAATGAGCCCAAAAAGCCCTATTCTGGGGGGGCTGGATGAATACCAAGTGGCCAACGGCACCTATGGAGAGGCTGAAATACATATTTCTCACTGAATCTTTGCTTTTCTGTTGAGCTGCTCCACAAGAATAGCACAACCAGCAAAAATATTCCCTGGAGAGATGTTGGATTCTTCCTCCAATGCAAACAGAAGGAGGAACTGAATTCTTCTCCTTGTACAGCGNAGCCTGTCCATAGCAGAGGTGCTCCAACCTCTGAGCATCTTGGTGACCTCTGCTGGACCTGTTCCAACAGGTCCATGTCCTTTCTGTGTTGAGGCCTCCAGAGCTGGACACGGGGCTCCAGGTGGGGTCTCATGAGCACAGAGTAGAGGGGATGAGGTATCTCGTCGAGAGACCTGCTTCAGCCCTTTCAGCCTGTCACTTTGTGGCCTCACAGGGTTCTTGACAGGTGAAAATGAGATTTTTCTGTTTGAGAAGTAGTTGTAAGGTGCCACGCGGGCCTGTCCCTTCTGAAAAATCACTGGATGACGCTACCATAACAGATCCTCTTCTTGGGAATAAGCTGCCTGTGGAACTGTATTTTGAATACTTGAGGGTTTTAAACCTTTTGATAAAATGATTTCTGCAGCAAAATTGTTCCAGGCTGGTTTCTGATATTTTTAAAGGCTTTTTGGCTTTAATTTGGAGGAGGGTTACGTGCAAGGTATTGGTAGTTAAAGGAAAGCTCGATCCTTTCATCTCCTCCTTCAAGGGACTTGGAGTTTGTCACTTATGTGACAACCCATGAAGGGCCAGGAGAAGCTGCAGAGGAGTTTTACCACCCTGGTTGCCTCAAAGGTCCAGGCCACTAATCTGCCCTGAGCCACTGTGACCTTCCTTTTGGATGCCTCATCTTTCTTTCCAGTTTGTCTTTAGTAGTTTCCTCTCCCCTTTGCTTCCAGGTGGTTTTAAACCCCTGTCCACCAAAATTGCTGGGGGATCCTTCCCTCTTTGGCCTCTCTGCCTGTGGCTGCCTTTCACTCTCTGCTCCCCCCCAGTATAAACAGCAGTTCACCTATTGGAAGAAACTAATTATGGGGTCATCTCCTTGTGAATTTTGCCTTCATTTTTTGGTTTTTTTTGTTTGTTTTGTTTTTTCTTCCAGCTCTATGAACTGGATAGTGACCCCGAACGGAAAGAATTCCTAGATGACCTCTTTGTCTTCATGCAGAAGAGGGGTGAGTGAGCACTTGTTTGAACTCAACAGGGTAAAACGGGGCAGTGGGGTATTTCTGCCCTTTGAATTCATCCTTCCTGAGTTTGAAGGAACAAATCCAGCCCTTGAACTGGCAGAGCAGACCCTGGTCATTCCACATCAGGAATATCTCGAGTCTCAGATGTCTCAGACTTGAGACGTTTGTCTTAGGAGATAAGGAATCCAGTAGGAAAGAGCTCTCCTGCCCCATAATTGAGTTTCACATGCTATTTCTTTACCCTCCTACCTAATACTGGTGTTGTCCATGCACTGGTGAGCCCAAGAAGCCTGGATCCCTCTGGATTTTTGAACCAAGGCTGAGTACCACTGAGGATTCTCTGGTTTCCCCTTCACGTAGCGTGACCACACATCCTGTCATGTTTGATTTCAACAGCGTGTTGAGAGGAGAGTGTGAATGCCTTCGCAGTCCACACAGAGCAAGTGGGCACACCATCTGGAGACGGGGAATATAGACCCCCAGCCCCTTTTTCCTGTAGATTCTCACGTGTCAGCTTTCCGTTCAGTAATTTTGTGCACAGTTTCTCACATTCTTCCCCATAGTGTCAGCAACTTGCCTCTCTCCTTGCTGCAGGTGTGAAGAAGCTCAGCTGGGATGTCACAAAAGTGTCTTTTTGTCCCTTAGTTCTCAAAGCTCAGCTCCCTCATTGCAAATAATACCACATATACGTAGATTTTTACTATGAATAGTATAAACATCCATCTCCTCATTGGGGTTCCCTTCCTTTACCCCTCCAAACATGCCAGGCCAGGCAGACTCTTCCCACAAAGTGTTAAATTGTGCTGTAGACTTTCTCATTGTTTCCAAAAAGTCTGCTGGAGGTAGGTGTGAAGACCAGACATAAACAGGACCTTTTGCTTCCTCTTGGCATAGTGCTCTCCGAGTGTCCTGGACCAAACAAGCCAGGCCGGGCTTATTTGGAAGGGGGGGCTGCCTTGCTGTCACCAATATTGGTCCCCAAGAGTCTAATAAAGCATAAATATGCGACAACTTGGCCACCTCTATTTGAAAATTAACTGTTTGGTGGCTTGGAGCAGAAGTCTGATTTCCAGTGGTCCTTCTAAACCCTGCATTTTGAGGTACATGCCCCTTTTTGGATGAAAAGCAGAGGAAACACTCTCCAAATAGCAGTTATTCCCATTGCTCTTTGTATCCCTGTCTGTTTTTCCTGGAGAGCTGGCTGCTGATCTGGAGGGGGAGGAATTTTCACTCTCCAGCAGCTTGAGGTTCTGCTTCTGAGTCAGTTAACAATTAGGGCTGGGTTTTGCTGGTATTTTTGGCTTTCATGTGCAGAGGCATAACTGGGCTTAATTAGTTGACTTGCAAATGTTAACCTGAGCTCGTGTGTTACTGTGAGGGCTGGGATGACTGACAAGGCAAGACAATAATCTGAAGGGTGTGATTGGCAGCAATAGAAACCTCCAGATACCTGGAGAGAAATCTGCTTAATACTTCAGTGTCTCCTTCCTATTACCTTTTAATTATTTATAATTGACGCATTCCTGACACAGGGGCTGAGCTGGTCACCAGCTGGTTGCTGGAGGAGTTGAGCTTTTAATCAGCTGGGCATTTCCAAGTGTATTTGTTTTCTGGAACCTCCCTTCTTTTTCTGCTTGCTAGAAGGCTGAAAATGAAATCTAAGAGCCCAACACCCGTTGTGGGGAGAGATGTTGTGAACTGCCAGCCCTCTGCCAGGGGGGAAATGTGGGGTACGGGGCAGCTGGGGGCTTGCTTTGTGTTCTGGCACCCCCAAAAGGAGTAGGCAGAAGGATTCCAGGGAGCTAAGGTTCTTCAGGTGGATAGAAGGGAACAGCAGATGCTGAACTATGGGAGGCACCGTCTCTCTCTTCTGCACCTGGGCCATGACAATCCCAGGTACAAANAACTTGGAGCACCTTCCAGTCCCTGAAGGTGCTCCAGGAAACCTGGGGAGGGACTCTTGGATCAGGGAGGGGAGTCACAGGATGCAGGAGAACAGTTTCAAACTGAAAGAGGGGAGATTGAGATGAGATGCGGGGAAGAACTTCTTTGGTATGAGGGTGGTGAGACCCTGGCCCAGGTTGCCCAGAGAAGCTGTGGCTGCCCCATCCCTGGAGGGGTTCAAGGCCAGGATTGGATGGGGCTTGGAGCAACCTGGTGTGGTGGGAGGTGTCCCTGCCCAGGGCAGGGGGGCGGAACTGGATAGTCTTTAAGGTCCCTTCCAACCCAAACTTTTCTATGATTCTGTGGTTAATCTGAGCTGCTGAGCCTTGCTTTGACTTTTCAGAAGTTTGCTTTTCCCACGCCTGCTCTCACACCACTCTCTACAGCAGAATTTTGTTGGGTTTTTTTTTTTTTTAGTGAGCAGATGGACTTGCCTGCTGTGTCTTATTCCAGGACCTTCAAAAATCTGGGAGCTTCTCCAGCAAAGTTATCATAGGGTACCATTCAGGCTTTCATTTCTCCTCCCCTCCTCTTGTTTGCTTTATGTGCCAAACGAGCCTCCCAAACCAAACGAGGCTGAAACAACTGCCTTGATCTGAAAGAGGTCCCCCCAAAGATGGCTCCAGCCCAGGGCTCATTGCACCTGAGAGCAAAGCTCTGGGTTTCTTAGCTGGTACGTGTGAAGAGCTGGTTAATTTGCACCTCGTGTCTGAGGGGGATGGAAAACAGCTCCTCTAATAAACATCACTGGTGTCAAAATGGGGATTTCACTGTTGTCCAGGAGGAGCACTTGCCCCTTGATTTTGGGAGTGATGGATCTGAGACACAGAAAGCTAACTGACACTGAACCAAAAAGAAAACAAAAATTGCCTGGTGGGCAAGATAAATGGCAGATTTCACAGGAGCTACCGACTAGTTGGAGGGATGAAAAGCTTTGGTGGGTTGGGGCTGCTGTTAGGAATGTACCTAGAAATGTGAAGCCATGAAACAGGCTTAATGCAGATCAAATGTGCGGGTCTCATCTGCCTCTGAGCACAGCAGGTTGTCGCTGAATGACCACAGCTGCAAGTGATAAAAATGGCCCTTCGGTGGCAATAATGATGGAAGAGGGAGATGAGAGGAAAGCTGTAACTCTCCCTTTGTTAGATGTTTTATTCCATCTATGGCTTTACGTGAATGGGTCCCACCGTGGCTGGGATTGAAGGGGCAGATGGGGAGAGGAGGGGGAGACCAGCCAAGGAGAGCTCTTAGTCTGCAGGAACGACTTCAAATCAGGCCTCCAACCCGATGCAGCTCATCAAAGATGATGTGTCACTGCTTCTACCTTCCCTATTCTCACGTCTTGTGCAATCTCAAACCAGGGGTTGTCCCTCCTCTCACTGAGCAGCCATGAGCAGCTTTGGTGGCTTCCCTCCATCTCTGTTGCTGACCTGGAGTCTTCTGGCAAGCTGGGCATTGATATCTTGGTGGTCTGGCTTCTCAAAAGTGGGATTTTTAACCTCCTGCTGCATGAGGACCTGCTTTATGGACAAGTTTGTGTCTTAGGGAATTTTTAAGGCTTCAGTTTTGGTATCCAACTGTTGAGTCCTCTGCACAGAAAGGACATGAAGATGTTGGAGCAGGGCCAGAGAAGGCCACAGAGATGCTGGGAGGGTTGGAGCCCCTCTGCTGTGTGGACAGGCTGTGAGAGAGTTAGGGGGTTCAGCCTGGAGAAGAGAAGGCTCCAGGGAGACCTTGGAGCCCCTTCCAGTCTCTCAAGGGGCTCCAGGAAAGCTGGGGAGGGACTCTTGATCAGAGTGGGGAGACACAGGATGGAGGAGAAGGGGGTTTGACAGTGAAAGAGGGGACATTGGGGTGAGGTGTGGGGAAGAACTTCTTTGGTGTGAGGGTGGTGAGACCCAGCTGTGGCTGCCCCATCCCTGGAGGGGTTCAAGGCCAGGCTGGATGGGGCTTGGAGCAACCTGCTCTGGTGGGAGGTGTCCCTGCCCATGGCAGGGGGTGGAACTGGGTAGTATTTGAGGTCCCTTCCAACCCAAACCATTCTGTGGGCAAGTTTACTTAGATCAAACTCAGTGTTGTCCTCAGTCCTCAGAGTTGAGGACGTCTTCTACTTCTTTTCAGGTCCTTCTCACCCTGTGAACATACCCTGAAGCTAAGTTTTTACTCCCTCTTGGCTTTTTTGTGAGCGATAGAAGATGTGGGTATGATGAATAGTAGAAAAGTGTAGCTGTTAGCCCTGCAGCACGTCGTAGGCAGTGAAGGACAGTAGTGACATGACTCTTAGCCACCAAATCATTGAGCTGATCATGTTCCACCAGTGTTGGCCCAGGAGAGAGTCGGAGCAGCGGGATTGTTTCACCCCCTGGAAGGAGGATTGTTTCACCCCGTGGAAGGATCAGTGTTTGCGTGAGACGTTCATCTTGAGGGGAGGTTTGGTGGGGCAGGGACCTGACTGCGTGCCGTGGTGGCGTAGGAAGGGCTGCCTTTCAAGGGAAGCTGTTTTGTTCATTTTAAGAACTGCCTTTGTAAAGACCTCGTAAAACGGCTCCGATTGTTCAGCTCCACTCATTCTGTTCAAGGTTTCTGCCTGACCTTCGTTTTCCCAGATGGCTTGACCGTTGTGAGGGGTTTTTTTTTATGTGTATATACATAGAAGGAGCTTTGTACATCTGACCGTGTGGTTTTAATGTTTTCCTGCTGTTGTGTGCTCTGCCTGGCGCGTTTTAGATGGGGAAATGCAACAAATCCAAGGGGTTGATAAGAACATTTTCCTGATGGATTCTTTGATCTGTAGGCCAAATGGTGTTTATGAAATGTTTGTCCGGGGAATACCTTCATTCTGCTACTGATTCAGTTTTGCAGCTTTCTTCTTTTCTTTTTTTTGTGTTTGTTTTCATCCTCCAGAGATAGTTTTGCTTCTGAATTAAGCAATCTAGTTCTCTAAATGAGACACGGACTGACGTCAGTCCCCAGCATCCTTTGCTCAAGTTACCTGCTGGATGCTGAGCCACGGCAAACGCTTCCTGCAGCAGAGGATTCTCACTTAAGGTGCTGCAAAGGTCTGCTCTGGATGTGCCAAATCAACCAGGCAAAGTCCTCATCCCTGTTAAAGCCTTGGATTTTTGTACACAGTTCATTCCCTGCCTCTTACACCTCCTCCAAAGAGCCTCTTTGGTCAATTGTTCTGACTTAGACGCTGGAAAAATGGTCCCTGGTGTCTCGTGTAAATGGTGAGCGGTAGGGATTGGTGAGATGCTTTGGGGTTTTGCTTGAACATTGTTAGAAAAAAATAACTTTTCCTTAATTTCTACGGGGGAACTGACATTCTGGTTTACAATCCCCTGTATTCTTGGAGTGCTTTGAGCCTTTCAGACCAGGGAATGCCACTACTCCACGTTCTTAAACACTTTTAAGTGACACTAGGATAAAACCAGGGCGCAAAGCAAAGGGTTTGGGATCTCTTTTTGTGTGGGGAGTGTCTTTTTCATCAGCCTTAGGTGCCAGGTGAATAAAACCTTCACTAGATATGTAAGATATGTTTGGTTTGGGGTTTTTTTTGCCTTTAATTTGGAGAAAGCCTGAAAGTTTCCCCTTGGAAAGATCTTAAAAAAATCTTATCTGAGAGTATCCCCAGCACAGTTAATTTTTCAGTCCAAGTAATTAATAACCCTTGCTTTTAAACTGCTGAAAAAAAATGGTGATTTAGGGTGAGTATTGCTTTAGCTCCAAAGAAAAATCATATTGGAAGCTGCAGTTGTAGATAATGGGAGAACAGTACTAGGATTTTACTTGATTTTGGCCAAGGAGACCTGTGTTAGATGTAGCCAGCATGACAAACGTTTGAGCAGCTGAAATGTGTTGTTATGAAGCAAGCTGGCACTGGACAGGGTGCAAAAGACATTAATTAGAAGTCATTAGGGGCTCATTTTGCCCCTTTGCTTTGCGTGAACCTTTCTGTGACTTATTCATCTGACACCAGTCTGCTCCAGTGATTGCCAGCTGAGGATCTCTGCAGGCCAAGTGCTCCTCCCTGGGTGCACAGAATTCAATAATGGAGTCAAAGGGGATTTTCTCCTTACTTTCCCTGAAAATTGAGATGTTGAATTACTGTGTTTCTCCAGAATCTCAAACGCTGGATGTTTGTGTCTCAAATCCTGCTCTTAGAATCATCGTACAGTGGTTTGGGTTGGAATGGACCTTAAAGACCATCCAGTGCCACCCCCTGCCCTGGGCAGAGACACCTCCCACCAGACCAGGTTGCTCCAAGCTCCCTCCAGCCTGGCCTTGGACACCTCCAGGGGTGAGGCAGCTTCTCTGGGCAACCTGAGCCAGGGTCTCACCACCCTCACAGGAAAGAATTCCTTCCTGAGGTCTCATCTAAATCTGCCTTTTTCCAGTTTGAAGCCATTACCCCTCATCTCCTTGAACTCTTTCTCATATTGGTACTTCCTTTTTGATAGGGATCTTCTTGACCTCTCCCCCCCTAAATTTCAACAGCATCTTTCAAATGATCAAGGAACTGCTGTGGAGGCTCAACGCTGAAGACCTGACCCTGGAGATACCCAGGCAGTTGGAAGAAGGTGGAATTAAGGCATTAAGATGCTCCAATTTTTGACTTTGTGCAACCTGCCTGTCTAAGTTGCCCTTGTTTTCCTGCATTGCCTTCTGTATTTGTACCTCTCTTTACCTGGAGAAGAGTTTGTTCACTTGGCTTAGAGGTCAGACATATGGAAACCCACCACTGATCCAACATCTGGTGAAGAAATCGGCGATAGCGAATATATTGGACCCAGCTGTGGCAGCCAAAGGGTCAGGTTGTAGCTGAGCTGGGTAGAAGAGAGCCAATCTCCATGATATCTTGGTCTCAGGGCTGGAGGAGCAGCCTCTGCGGGGAGGTTAATGTGGCTGGAGCTTTGGCTAACACCAGCGGGACCCTGGTTGCCGGTTCAGCTGTCCCCAATCCAGCAGCCAAAATCTGATAAGGGGCCGCTGTCAGCCTCACTTATTGAGGAGGGAAGCACAAGCTGATGGCATTGGGAAGGGTGCAGATAAGAAGTGGGCCTCCTGTCAAATTGAGCATGATTAATTACAGCCTCTCATGGCTCCCGCTTTGATAGCGTTGTCTTAACGGGCCACGAGCTGGCGGGGAGGGTGATGACGTTCCCCTGGGGAGGTGAGAGTGCCTGCTGTGGAAATGCCATCCGTAGGGGAAGATTAGGTCAGTCGTGGCATGGGCAGAGGTTGTTTCCCTTCTGTAGACCTTGCCCTTTTGATTTTAACAATGAATGATATGGACAGACTCAAGAAACCAAACTTTGATGGCCAAGAGATGGAGCGGCTTCATGTGAAGCCACGCAGGGCTTGTCCTGGGAGAGGAGTTCAAGCAAACTGGGAATGAGACGGGGCATGGTTCAAGTGGGTTTGCCTCTGTCCTGCACCACTGATTTGCTTTTTGGGGGGTTTTTTAATCTGTTTAGTCTGAGAGATCATTCACACCACGTAGTGACTCTGTGTCTATTCAAAGAAACGTAAAGATCTCGTCAAGGCTTGGCTGAAATTCATTTTAAATCACCGTGGACTTCCCCAGTCTCCCGGAGAAAACCTTTTCCTTTTGGCTGTCTGAAACCAGTTCTTTTCTGAACATATTTCGAGTGGAAGCTTGAAAGAGCTGCTCTTTCATTACCTGCATGGATTTTGGCTTAAAAATGCCTGGTTTACACCCCTTTTGCGCTTTGGATGTTGCTCTGCAGAAAAAGTGTTTGGGGTTCTCACCCCCTTTGTTCCTTGTTTAAAAAAAAAAGGATGTTTCTGAAAGTAAATTGGATAGGGTTAAAAAAATGGGAGGTGGTTGGAAAAGTAGTGCTCCAGGCTGGGTGTAATTAACTGCTCTTTGTGCCTTTGGTGCAGGGCAAGTCAAGGCTTAGACTCTTTGTGGTGGGGAACTCCCCTGCGGTGGTGGGCAAGGGAGAGGAGAGCAGAGAGTGGCCCTTGGGAGGGGATCCCCATTGTGGAGAACTTGCCAAGCCAAAAAAATCCCTGCAAAATGATGGGGAAAGACTTATTTTCTATGTAGGAACACTTTGCCTTTTTTCTGTCTTCAGAATTAGGTGTAAATCTGAAGTTTGGCAGGAAAAAAGCCCACCTTGAGCAGCGTGCTTGGGTGGGTGAGGAAGATGATGGTCCAAGTCTTGGGTTCCTTTCAAGAAGCCGGATGGCAGAACCCCTAGCACTGAGTGAGTGGATGTTGCAGGAGCAGAGCCAGCATCTGCAAGACACCCAGTTCCTTGCCAGGAGATGTAAAAATGGTCATTCCAAGGTTATCCAGGGTTTACAGCTTCCTCAGAGCCTTCTAAAATTGCTCTCCAAGGGTGAAAAATCAGTTGTTCCTCCTCCCTCTCCAGCGGAGGGGACACAGGAGACATTCAAGCCCATCTCTATAAGCCCTTCAGGCTTCTCTTGTGTCTGCCTGAAACAGAAGAGGCTTTTGAGGGGGGTGAAACAGCTTGGCATAGGGGGCTGCTTGTTTCCCTCAAAGCACAGAGATGTTTAATAGCTACAGTCAGGCTTCCTTCGGGAAAAACCTCTTTATTCCAGAATTCTCAGTTGTAGTCACAGCTGTCTTCACAAAGCCAAGAGCCCATGGGCTCTGGGATGGTTCCTCCTTCTCCTTCCAAGTGTCATTCTTGGGATTTTTTGCCCTCTTCATAGCCCTTCTACTTAGCAAAGGGGGTGGCAGGTTGTCTGGAGTCTTGCAGCTTCTTACTCTTAGGCTTATACTCCCACCTTGGATCTTTGGTAGCCGGAGAACGTCTTCCTTTGGTTTCCCATCCTCATCAACTCTCCATCATCCTTTTTCCAGTACAGACAGACTCCTTTTCCCCTGACCTTGGGCTGATTCCTTGCAGGAATGGCTTGTCCTCACATAGCCGGGATTGTACGACAAGGAAGAAAAGTTGTTTACCAGGAAAACTGGGAGAGGAGCCCCTCATCTTCCTCATCCTCCTCCTGAACCCTGACAAGACTTCTGGCTCTTTCCGAGCACAGTCCATACGGCATTTTGGGGAGGCGGCGGAATAGAGAGGCTTGAAAGTACAGTAAAATGAGTTTGCCATCAAAAGGCAACAAGTCTTATGCCGTGCCCCCAGCTGCTGACCTTTCCCTCTGGAATCCTCCCCTCTGACCTCCGGATCATTAATCCTGATGCTGCCAGATGACAGTAATCCATCATGGCCCCTTGACAAGCCTCGCAGCCGCCTGTGAAAGGATCCGCTCGGCTTCAGCATCCAATCGTCCCATGATACTCATTTTTCAGCCTTTCCTGTTGGGAGTGCTGGGGGGTTTCCAATAAAGACTTTATCACCTCGCTTTTTTCCTCCGAGAGAGGGGCTGGGGAAGGAGAAGGGCAGTGGGAGCAGCTTTTCCCTGTTTTCCAGCTCCTCTGAAACGTGCAGAGCCCTGGCTCGCTCTGAAAAACACGGATAATTTCCCAGGTCCAAACCCCAAATCGCTCTTTGCCAGCTCTGGGGGGGATATTCCTGGGAGTGGGTCTAGGAGAAAGAGCAGGAGGAAAATGATGGCACCCCCATGCTCATGGGATAGGAGGATGGAAGTAGTTTTGTCCCTGCTGGAAAATATCTCCACCTGCCTAAAGAAATTAGGAAAACAAAATAAAAAAACAGCAAACCTACAATTTTTGGCTTAGTTTATAAAGCTACTAATGAAATTTCAGAGCATTTTTGTCCCTGATTCTTGTTTAAAAGGCAAACTTGAGGAAAGGAAGGGATCAGAGGGGTGGTAAGGTGGGGCGGGGAGGTTGGGACTGACCTCCCAGTTTGTGCCCCGGCTCTGAGCGGGTTCCTTGGAAATAGATTTTTAAGCCTTTATTTCATAGAATCACAGAAGGGTCAGAGTTGGAAGGGACCTTAAAGATCATCAAGTTCCACCCCCCCTGCCATGGGCAGGGACACCTCTCCCTAGAGCAGGTTGCTCCAAGCCCCATCCAGCCTGGCCTTAAACACTTCCAGGGATGGGGCATCAACAACTTCCCTGGGCAACCTGTTCCAGTGCCTCACCACCCTCACGGGAAAGAACTTCTTCCTAAGATCTAATCTAAATCTCCCCTCTTCCAATTTAAAACCATTCCCCCTCGTCCTGTCACTAGACTTCCTGACAAGGAGTCCCTCCCCAGCTCTCCTGTAGGCTTCCCTTTCCCACTGACGTAGATAATATCTATCCCTTTCACAGGAGCATTTTGCTAACGATACTTGTGTACTTTTCCAAATGTTGAGGGGGGAAGAATCTAGGACGAGTGAAACTGTTTAGGATAAGTGTAGTATATTTTAAAAGTAGGTATTTCCTTATACTTCTGTATTAGTGGCTTGTTTGCCTGAGGAGCATTATCCGTGACCCTTCCCTTTCCCTCCCCATCTGGTCACTGTCTGAGGAGTTAATGCCATTCCCTAAATTGGATCAGAGATGATGTGGGAGGGAGGAGATGGGGAGAAGAAAGGTCTTCATCCTACCACTTAGGACACCTCACCTTTCCTTGCAGGGCAGGGGGCAGAAATGCAAAACTGTTAACAAATGGGGCATTTTGGGGTGGAAAAACCCCACTCCTGGCTTTTTTTGGATACTACCAGGGTAAATCTTTCCCCACTTTTCATTCAGAGCAGGCTGGGTGTGTCACTGGTTGCCACGGCTCAGGTGGATGGATGATAACTCCAGGCTGGCGACACCATCACTCCCAGCCTTCTGCTTGTCTGTGCACTCTTAATCCCAGCAAAAATAGTGGCAGAGGGAAAAAAACCATGGAGCAAACTGAAGATTCCAGTTTCCCCAGGCTGGGACCAGCTCAGGATGGAGGGGAGGGAGGTATGGAGCTGCAGGGAGTTTAACCAGTTTGGTTAAACCAGTCTCTTCTATCTATTCCCGGAGGGAACCGGCATCTCAGAAAATGCAGGAAGAGGATCTGATGCAGTTGGTGAAATTACTGCTTTGTGGAGTTTTGTGTTGTGGACAGGGAAGGGGTTGTTTAGACAAGGAAAAGAGGATGTGATGGATATAAAATGACGGAGCGTGCAGCCCAGGCCCGATCAGGTTGCTTTTTATGTTTTCTTACTGTTTAAGAGTTGGTAACTCGGTGAAGTCAAAGGCCACCCTTTTAAAGCTGAAAAAAGTTTGCTTTTTTCTATCTAACATCTCATTAACCCGTGGGAATTGGGACCGTGAGCTAATGCATAACAGGCTTCAGGAAGAAAAGAGAGAGTTTAAAAAAAAAAAATTACACTTAGATGTATAATGAGGACATCTGCAGAGCTGGGCTGAGCTCCTTTTCACTGAACAGAATAAAACCCGTTTATAAGGGCCATAAACCGCTGTGCTGCCGGGCATTCACCCCATCGCCGGCTGACGGGCGGTGGCAGAAACCTCCCCTGTGGGTTGGAGATCCCATCATTGTCCATTACAGCCCCTGGCAGGCTTTTCCTGGAAAGGCTGGGGCCAGCCATTGTGGGAGAAGAGGATACTGCCCTCGGATGGATGCCTCTTTGATCCAGGATGTATTTCCTATGCCAAATCAAAGGTTTGCCACATCAGCGTTACTTTCACCGCCACCACCGTCTTCCTCTCCTCTTAAATTTTTTGGATTTTTAATCCTGAGGTTATTTTTCCTTTCCTAAATCTCATTCGTTTAACCTTTTCAAACCCTGTGTGCTTTATCACTTTAAGGTGCTGCTAAAAGTGTGCAATCAGGTTAGAAACCCAATTTTTGCCCCACATGATGAAGCAGAGAGGATACAGCTCTTTCCCTCTCTGCCCCGTCTGTCCTCAGAAGGATGGAGCAGGACCTCAGTTTGGATACCAAAAAGCATCTGAGTGCCTGGTGCTTCCCACAGCAGCTGTGAGGATGCTGATTCCCCATTACCCAGCTTGTTCTGCTCACCAGTAACACCATTTCTCTGGCTCTCTTGCACCAGTTTCTGCTCCAGCAGCGGGGCTGCAGTTGCTGCCAAGGCACACGTGCGGCCCCCTTGGCGTCTTGTCTTCAGGGAGAAGGAGCAGGAGGGTGAAAATTCTTTGTGAGAGCTTGAGATACAGATACATACATATAGATCTCAATCACAGAATCAAATCCTAGGGAGCAAGGGAGCCGAATCCCAGCATGTGAGCAGCTTCCTGGCTGCTCAGCCCCTTCCTGAGCTCAAATGATACAGATTTTTATCTGAGATTGCTCTGGGAGGTCATAAAAGACGTGCTGCTCCCTCACCCCTGGCATCAGATAGATCCCCACTTCCCGTCGTTCTGTTTCAGAAGTGACTCTTGGCCGCAGGTTATTTGCCTTGTGATTGCTCCTGCCTACAGGAAAAGAGTTTTCCATGAAAATGAGGTGCCGTGTAGCTACACTTCTCTGGCTCGTTGACTCACCCAGAAGGGCCTCAAGTCAAGCTACAAGTAGTTGCCTGAATTTTCCTATTAGAATCATAGAATCACAGAATGGTCAGAGTTGGAAGGGACCTTAAAGATCATCCAGTTCCAACCCCCCTGCCATGGGCAGGGACACCTCTCCCTAGAGCAGGTTGCTCCAAGCCCCATCCAGCCTGGCCTTAAACACTTCCAGGGATGGGGCAGCCACAACTTCCCTGGGCAACCTGTTCCAGTGCCTCACCACCCTCACAGCAAAGAACTTCTTCCTAAGATCTAACCTAAATCTCCCCTCTTCCAATTTAAAACCATTATTTAAAACCAAAATTAGCAAGAAGATGGATAACCCCAGCCAGCTGGTTTTCTTGGCTTCGTTTTCTCTCTGACTCTCCTGTTTCCTTCCCTGCTGTTTTTCTTCCCCCGGCAGGAACTCCTATCAATCGGATCCCCATCATGGCAAAGCAGATCCTGGATCTCTACATGCTCTACAAGCTGGTGACAGAGAAGGGAGGGTTGGTGGAAATCATCAACAAGAAAATCTGGCGAGAGATCACCAAAGGCCTTAACCTGCCCACCTCCATCACCAGCGCCGCCTTCACACTTCGAACCCAGTAAGTCTTGGTTGCTGGATCCCAGCACAGACTGGGAACTGCAAAGCAGGGGCTGGGGTGGAGAAACCGAGACCAAATCCTACTCTGTGGCCAGAGAGGAGCTGATTAATTGCCTTACATATAGAATCACAGAATGGTCAGAGTTGGAAGGGACCTTAAAGATCATCAAGTTCCAACCCCCCTGCCATGGGCAGGGACACCTCTCCCTAGAGCAGGTTGCTCCAAGCCCCATCCAACCTGGCCTTAAACACTTCCGGGGATGGGGCATCAACAACTTCCCTGGGCAGCCTGTTCCAGTGCCTCACCACCCTCACAGGAAAGAACTTCTTCCTAAGATCTAATCTAAATCCCCCCTCTTCCAATTTAAACCCATTCCCCCTCGTCCTGTCACTCCCCTTCCTGACCAAGAGTCCCTCTCCAGCTCTCCTGGAGCTCCCTTCAGATCCTGGAAGGCTGCTCTAAGGTCTCCCTGGAGCCTTCTCTTCCCCAGGCTGAACATCCCCAACTCTCTCAGCCTGTCCTCATAGGTGTCCCTCTCACCCAAGGCTGGCAGCTTTTCTCCTCTTATTTTTCTTAACAAGGATCTTTCCTGTTACGGTTCAAGGAACCCACCACAATTTGTTGTCATTCAGACGATTCTTCTCCCACTCAGTGACCCCTCCCCGCCCAGGAAGGGCAACCAGGGAAAAACAAGGAAAAACCAGGGCTGG
>VXBW01002114.1:142318-199273 GCA_013400375.1 Thinocorus orbignyianus | reverse complement strand
CCTTCCAGTCCCTCAAGGGGCTCCAGGAAAGCTGGGGAGGGACTCTTGAGGGAGGGCAGGGATGAGACAAGGGGGAAGGGTTTGACACCGAGAGAGGGGGGAAATTGAGATGAGATGTGGGGAAGAACTTGATTTTGGGACTTGATGGACTTCAATTTCCCTGCTACCCAAAGCATTCTGTGATTCTGTGAAAGTTGCTTCTTTCCTCCAAAGGTGCTGAAGCCATTTGGGATGTTTTATAAGGAAAACATCCTCGTGACAGAGGCTGGTGGAACAAGTCCCAGGGGGTTCCTTATGTCCTGGTTATCAGTGACCCTCTGATGTGTCTCCAAGCCTCTTTGTTTTGGACCAAGCCCCCTTCTTGTTGGGCTGATGTCTTTGGGGTTGAACAGACTGCTCTGTGCTGTGTCTCCCTCAGCCGTACCACCTTGTCTTCCTTCTCTGTCCTTCTCTCTGCCCTGCAGGAGTGCTCTTCGCCCAGAAGCCGGTGGTCCACCTCATCGCAGGCTCCAGCACCCAGAGCTCCTGCAGCAACAGCAGCAGCAGCAGCTCCCACTGCTCTCCCAGCCCTACCTCATCCCGGGGAACCCCTAGTGCAGAGCCCTCCACCAGCTGGTCCCTCTGATGGTCGGCCGAGCCCACTGTCTCTCACACTGGCCCCCCCGGCGACTCTTCCCTGCTCTGGGCAGGGAGCTGACCCGGGAAGGAGTCTCACAGATTTACCTCATCTCAAGGAACCTGCTTTTTTGTTTGGCCAACAGCAAGACGATGATGATGATGATGATGATGATGATGAAACCTTTTCACGCCAGCGAGTTTTTTTCTTCATCGTCTTGTTTGTCCAGCCTTTTTTCTTTGTTCTCCCCTTTCTTCCTCCCTTTTGCTTTTTCCTTTTCTTCCTCCTCCTCCTCCCAGGGTTTGCTGTGTTCCTCTCGGGTGGGACATGGAGGGGAGGAAGGCCGGGGTTGGGGGGGGGTCACGCCTGGCGTTTTTCAATCAGGGATCGTCTCTAGGGTGGAGATGGTTGAGATGTCACCAAGGCAGGTGGAAGGAGCTGGAGTTGGGGCAGGGAAGAGCCGGAGGGGGTTCTCCTCAAACCAGTTAGCCGCAAGGACTCTGCCCAGTAAACAGCTCCGTGTGTTGACAATCCTCAGAGCCGGAGGGTGCCTTGTCCCTGTCCTCCAGTGGCTCACGTGGCTGCAGAGCGGGCGAGCCTCCCTTCTTCAGGGCTCTGTCCTGGGCCAGTGTTGGTGTCTCCTCCCCTCCAACACACGCTCTTGGTTTTTCAGCCTCCTTCCTCCTCTCTGAGGCCTTGGTGAGAGGGGAAGGATTTTCTCACCGCTCCATTCGTCCTGGAAAAACCTCTCCACCATCAGCTGCTTCTTCTTCCTCCTGGCTGGTGCCAGCCCTACCATTGCCACCTTCAGCCAAGTTCTGAACGCCCTTGGCCTTGCCTCTCTCCCCTCAAGGAAACTCATCCCATTCAGGTTCACCCTGTGCCAGCCCAGGCTCCTTTGGCTTTTGCTGGTTTGATCCCCTTGCTCCCCTCCACACGAAAGGGCTGTCGTTGAAGTTGATCCGGGTTTCCTGGAGCAACTGTCCTCTGGGAAGGTGTCTTCTGGTAGCCCCTGGAAGCTCTCCACATCCCTGCACTGAGAAAGCAGAGGTGATAGGTGAACTTACGTCAAGTGGGGTGGGAGGAGTGTCACTGTTGACGTTTTGGGAGCATCTTTTGATCTCTGGATGACCCCACAGATGTCCTGGCCCCTCCAAATTGTCCTTTGAGTGAAAAGCAAGCGGGGAGTTGAGTTGAGCAAGACCTTTTGCTCTCCCAGGTGGAAGCAGAGAAAGGGAAATGGAGCCTTTCCTTGCCCTTTCCCTGCCAGCCTCCTCGTGGAAAGCAAACCGTGGTTGTTTGTGCCTCTTGGTGACCCCACAAGCTCCGCTCCCACTCAGGTGGGCAGTCCTGTCCCTCTCCTCCCTCTGGCCTTTCCCGAGGAGATCAGGTTCCAGCGCTGTTCCTCCTGCCGTGGTGACGTCTTTCCCATCCTCCAGGTCCGAGTCAGGGGTTGTTGTTGTTGTTGTTGTTTTTACTTTTTGAGCAGATGAAATACCTCAGATACCTACTTGTTGTTGGGTTTGGTTTTTGGTTGGTTGTTTTTTTTTCATTTGTTTGTTTTGGGTTGGATTTTTGGGGTTTTTTTTAACCTCTTCAGGAAGTATTGGCATATCTTATCGCTTGTTTTTTGTTTTTTTTTTTTTTTTTTTATATGTGGTTTTGCTGATATTGTGTTTATTATTTTTTATTATTATTATTATTATTTGTAATTGTATCACCAAAGACAGAAAGAGAGGCTGAGCAAAGCAGTGGTGGCTTCCCCATCCTTCAGGTTAGCGGGTGAGGAGCCGAGCAGCAGCATCCCAGGACGTATGTGTGACACAGAAGGGCGGGCAGAGATGGGGAAGGAGGGTGAGAGTGGCTGCTGACTTAGAAGATCCTTCCTTTTGGACACCAAAGTCCCCGAGATCCAGGTGACAGCATTGCTTAGACAACATGTTGGCCTGGCTTCTCCTGGAAAAATAAGAGGTTTCTTTGTAAAGAGGCACCAAAATTAGAAGTTACTCCAGTTTCTCGCCTGTGTAGTGACCACTTGAGCCAGCAGACGCTTTATGATCTTAAGTGGAAGTTCTCCAGAGGTTCAGCCTCCTCAAAAGCAGTGTCCTGGCGTGTGGTGGGGAGGATGGCACCACCAGTATGAGCAGAGAATGTCACCTCTATCTGCTCCTGCAGGCTGTCAGAGCTGCTGGGAGCTCGTAGCTCTGTGCAGGATTGGGGGGGCTTGAGGTGCTGTTGCCCTTAGAGGCTGTTCCTCCCCTTCCCAGTCGCTTCTGCTGAGCTCTGAGCACCTGGAGCCTCTCCTGGTGCTCTGGGAGATCCTCCCCATCCAGGGGAGATGACCTCTGCTTAGCTCTGGCACGGTCTCCCTGCTCCCGGCACATCCTGCTGGTGTTTTATACCACTGGGAAAGAGCAGGGCTTTATAAAACCACCCGGAAAAGCCCCCTCAGCAGCTCAAGGGTTGGGTTTGAAAATGGGAGATAGAAAACAAAGTGAATAATCCTTCCTTGAAGCTCTCGGATGTCAGGTTCTCCGTGCTAATCCCCTAGCTGCTGCTCCATCCCAAGAGACAGGTAAACCTCGTCCTGGAGGTCCTGTGCCCTCCAGACGTGATTTTAGGAGACTGGAGCTGGAGTTAGCCCTGGGGAGAGCCCGGTGGGAGGAGGAGAAGCAGGGGAGGAGGACGCACACGTCCCCAGGTTGATGCTGCTCGGCCACCTCCCGTCTCTGGATGCCTTGGGCTGGAGCAAGGACCTTGGGGAAGCTGCTCTCTGGCTGTGGGGACTTTGCTTGGCAGATGTGCACCACTTCTTGTCCTCGCCGCCTCGGGGAGGGTTTTCCTGACTCTGGGGCTCATTCAGATTTTGGGGGGGGGTGAGGAGTTCCCTTTCTTTATTTTCTTCTGGTTGTCATCAGGTGTTTTTTCCTCTCTTTTGTTTTTATTTCGGGGTGGGGTTTGGGGGTGGCTGTTTTCTACGTGTGGGACCTTTTTTTTTTTGCTTTTTTTTTGTCCCTTCTGCTTTCTCCTCTGGTCCTGGGGGAGCAGAGGGGGGTATTAGTAAACGGGTGGGTTTCGCTTCCCTATGGACACGCTAACATTTGTGTTTCCTTGCACAGAACTGGGCACTGGAATCACTGAAACTGCTTCAACAGCTGGGACACTACCAGAGTATTAACGTTTATAAGCTTTGACACAAGTTAGACTGGAAACAGAGACAGGGACTAACCAGATTCAGGGAAAGGATCAGGTCGGGATGCGTTAACAGATACCTCAGTTTGAAAAAACAAACAAAATAAGCTGCAACAATAAACCGTTCCCTTCTCCCCCAGCACGGTGACAGAGGGGGGGGCCGGTTCTTCAGACTGTGAAGGGTACAACCCCGTCCCCACGCCTGGCTTCGACGCTGGCAGTCGGCCCAAAGGGGCTGAGCTCCAGCTCTGCTGAGCTGCCAGGCTATTTTTTTTCTTCTTTTTCTCATTTTATTCTTATTTTGGGGGTGGGGGAACGACACAGGGTTATAGAACAGCAGCAGAGACAGGGAGGGGAGGAACTGGGTGCTTCCCCCCTTGCCACCCCACCCTGGGGAGGGTGGAAAAGAGGGGGTTTGGGTGGTGGTGGATCCTCTGGCTTCTCCCCAGCTCCTCTTCGTTTCGCTCGCCCAACCCGCCCGCCTTCGATTGTGAAGAAGTTCTCAGGGGTTTTTGATACTTGCGGGTAGGACTCGGTTCCTGGCGGGAAGTTTGCTTTGCAGTGTGGCTTCATTCTCTTCTCAACTCCCAACTGGCCCAAGGTTTTGCAGCGAGCAGCCAAAAAAAAACCATAAAAACTTTAAAAATAATCAATAAAATTTAACAAAAATCCCCCCCATCACCACCACCTTTCCCCCAGCTTGCTTCTCTGCAGCCTCCATCCTCCTGCTCCGGAGGAGGAGGGGAGGGTGCAAATTTCCAGCTGGGGAAAAAAATTCCACAAAATCCCCTCCCCCCCTCCAATCCTCTTCCAGCAGATCCCAGTTTCTGCTGGGAATGCACAAAGGTTTTGAGCTGGGAAGGGGCTGGGGGTGTGGAGTTGGGGAGGGGATGAGGGGGGGACACGCTGTGCGGCTCTCAAAGTGAATGTGACCGTGTCACGCCAAGCCCTTCTGGCCGCTGCCCGTGCTCCGGACCTTCATGTTCTCACCAAACAGCTGCAGCAGCCTCGTTAACTAGTTTTCTTACCTATTTAAAACGAAAAAAAAGAAAAAAAATATAAAGAAATAAATAAATAAAAAAGTAATAAAAAAGAAAGAAATGTGCTAGCCTAGGCAGTGGATAAATACCTCAACGTCTCCTTCCAACAAGTGTCTGTATATGTTGTTGTTGGGTTGGGTTTTGTTTTTGTTTGTTTTTTTTTTCTATCTTACACATTATCTGAATGTTTATATTCCAATAAACTTCTACCTCTTCACGTAGTGACCCCGCCAGCCTGCTTTGTGCCCACACCGTTCTGCTAAAAGATTTCCCAACCCCTTCTTTGTCCCGGTGGGACGTGGGTGGACCGGGGTTCAAGCCTGGGTGAGCTTTTGGGGGCTTCAGGCTCCCAGTTTGTCCCTTTCTGGGGACAACGGGGCTGTTGGGATGCATTTTGTCCTCTGTGGGTGCCGGGTCTCCTTTTCCCAAGGGTTGCTGAGGGCTCCCGGGGGCTTGCCCTGTGTCCCCTACCTGGAAAGGACATTTAATGCTTCCCTGACACTCGGGATTTGCACAGCGCCCAACATTGTTTTTCCAGTCAATAAACCAGTTCAGCAGTGGGAGAGGAACTGGTTTCCAGCCCTTTTCATCCCAGCATTTCCCACGCCAGTGTTTGTTTTGGCAGGCAGCCTGTCCCAGGGTGCTGGGATGGAGACTGGTGACCTCCACCATCCCCACCACGGCGGGGGAGCAGGAACCCATGCCTGGGATGCTGTGGAGCAGCAAGTTGGGAACCCTTTGAGCATCCATCTCCACTGCCCCTAGGGAGGATGGAAAGCCCGGTGGGTGCAGAGGAGCTGCTCCTGGTGGCCCCAAAGCCCGGTGAGTGCAGAGGAACTGCTCCTGGTGGCCCCAAAAGCTGATGTGAGGAGGAGGATGGTGAGAACCTGCTAGTTCCTCCTCTCTCTGAGGCAGCCGAGTCCCCAAGCTCGTGCCAGGGGGATGTGGCTGGTGGCCGTTACCAGGGTAGCAAAATGCAGATCCCTATGAGACAGAGCCATCCCTGTGTTCCACAGCCTCCCCAAGGATCCCAGTTACTGAAGAAGAACAGGCTGGTGGAGCTGCTCGCCTTCCCTGGGCTCCTGTCCCAGCCTATCCAGAGCTTTTCTTCTGCCCCCATCATTCCCACACCCATTCCTGGTGGCTTTGGCTTTTCCCAACGCCCACTTTTTCCCACCTGGGCTCAGCTGAGGCAGCTCAAGGACACGCTCCTCCCTCCCAAAACCCTTTTACCTTAAAAGATGCCCGAAGCAGGTACGGTGGGTTCTGGCAATAGAGGGAAGTGGGGAGCAAATCCCCCCCCTTGGTGTTTGCTGAGGAGGGGGAGTGGGGGTGGGTTTCGTGGTGGCCATCCCAACCTCACTGCCAAGGTCTGGGACATCCCTCCCAGCTCCCAGTCCCCAAAAACAGGTATCCCTTTTTCCATTTCCTCCCCAGCCTTACAGACGAGCACGGGTCCCTGTGAGCCTGGGGGTAGGGACAGGACAGCATTCCAGCCTTCCCAACTCACCTCCCCAGCCATTGGCAACCCCTGTTTGGGCTGGAATCTAATCCCCCGGGCGAGTCCCCTTCCCAAAATGCCACCATTCACCGCTCACCCCAGCAGCGTTATCCCAAATAAAGGGCAAAAAGGGCTGCGCTGTGTGTTGGTGGCACCACTGGCGTGAGGAAGCAGTGGGANCGAGTGCGGCGCTCAGGGGAGCGGACGGCGGTGAGCTGACGGGGGAGGGCCGGGGAGCTGGCCAGGGGCGGTGGGGAAGGGCTGGGGTGGGAGCCGAGGGGNAGAAGGTGGGAGGGAGGAAGGCCACACTGAGGAGGAAGATGGCCCAATGGTGAGGAAGGCCACGGTGAGGATGGCTGTGGCAAGGATGGTTGCGATGAGGAAAACTGTGGAAAGAAAGGCCATGGTGAGGATGGTCATGGTGAGGAAGGCCATGGAGAGGCCAGTCACAGGGAGGAAGGCCACAGTGAGGATGAAGATGGCCCAATGGTGAGGAAGGCCATGATGAGCATGGCTGTGATGAGGAAGACCATGAAAAGGAAGGCCAAGGTGAGAAAGGCCATGGTGAGGCTGACTGTGGGGAGGAAGGCAGGCCATGGCAAGGGTGAGGATGGGCACAGTGAAGTAGGCTATGGTGAGGAAGGCCATGGAGAGGCCAGTCACAGGGAGGAAGGCCACAGTGAGGATGAAGATGGCCCAATGGTGAGGAAGGCCATGATGAGCATGGCTGTGATGAGGAAGACCATGAAAAGGAAGGCCAAGGTGAGGAAGGCCATGGTGGCAAAGGTTGTGGTGAGGCAGGCCGAGGTGAGGCTGATTGTGGGGAGGAAGGAAGGCCATGGTGAGGGTGAGGATGGTCGCAGTGAGGAAGCACCGTGTGAGGAAGGCCGTGCCGGGGCAGACCCCCCGGGCGGGGCAGTTGTTCCCCGGCCTCCAGGGCCAGCGAGATGCGGCCGGAGCGNGCAGGAGGTGGCGTCCCTTTGAGGGTCTCGTCTCCGTTTGGGGTGGCTCGGGGTTCTGGCTGGGCTAGGGGCGGTGGTGGGAGGCGTTTGTGGCCGGAGGGGCAGCAACCTGTAACCTTGTGGAGCCTCCATCCTGGTGTCTGGAGCCCCGCTGGCGCTGGCAGAGATCTCAGGGGCTCTGTAGCTGTTGCCACCAAGCTCCCAAACTCTGAGGGTGCTGGCAGAGACCAGCCGGGGAAGTTCCGAGGGGTGGTGGTTTTTAAGAGCTGGAAACACTCTCGTCCCCTCAGATGCATCACTGTAAGAGGTACCGGTCCCCAGAGCAGGAGAGCTACCTGGCTCACAGGTGGAAGAGGAAGAGATCTCGTAGCAGAGACTATGAGGGGAGGTTGCGATACCCACCCCGGAGGGATCTCGCCAGGAGATCGCGACCGAGAAGGTAAAGAGATGGGGTTTGGGGGCAGAGGGAGGTGTGCTGAGCAGTGGCTGCTGTGGTAGCAGGGACAGTTGTGTAATAAACCCCTCGCCCTCCCTTCTGATCGTGTTCCGGAGCGAGCACGGAGCGGTGGCAGCTTTAATTTCCTGGCTGCGGATCAGCTTTAAACCTGTAAATCCTAGAGATGGAAGGCAAGGGCTTAATGGCGTGTGCCTGCCCTTCTGTGTTTCTCCCGCTGTATCAAGCCAAAAGTTCTTCCCAAAGCTTTTACATTAACGAGGGAGAACAGCCTGATGTGGAGTCACATTTCCCAGTTCTGATGCTGTGAAAGCATTCAAACTCTTTCTCTCCCGACAAGCTGCTTCCTTCCAAAATCATTACAAATCAGACTTAAAGTACTTTTCCCTCCCCTGCACTGTCAGAAAGGATCCCAGAGCACGGCTAACTGATCTTTTTCACTTCAGCTCTGGATTTTACCTTTGATCCTCTCTTTGTTTGGCGTTTCTACAGGGACAATTAGGTCCTGGCAGCGGGGTTGATAAGGTTGAGAACAGTGAGGGTTCTGGAACAGAGGGGAGTTGTGCGGTGCCCTCGGTGGTACCAGAGGTGGTGTGGTTCTGCTGGTTGAACGAGGCAGATGCAGCCAGAAGGGAGCTGAGTTCATCCTTAAATTCCTGAGATGTTCTACAAATGAATTTCTCTTCCTGAGCCTGGCTTTTATTTACTGGAAGGAAGCGGGTTGTGAAATGCAGCTGACACACACAGTGGGTTTGCTCGTTTTTTCATCTGGTGGGTTAATGATTTGGATGAAAACGGGGTTTTCTAGATGGAAACCTTCATAGAATCACAGAATGGTCAGAGTTGGAAGGGACCTTAAAGATCATCAAGTTCCAACCCCCCTGCCATGGGCAGGGACACCTCTCCCTAGAGCAGGTTGCTCCTTCTTACCTCTCTGGTCTCAGAGAGCCTCTCGCAGGTTCACTGCTCTCCTTTGTATTTCAGGTTGTTATTTCTGAATTCTCTTATATCGTAAAAGCAAACACTGCAGTTTCATAAAGGTGTGTTTGGGTTTGAGTATCGGTGTTGGAACAGGTCAGAGGGGGGGTTTTTTTGGTGTTTTGGGTAGCTCAGCAGTGGCCCTAGTTCTTGGCAGGCAGGTTGAAATGTTAGTTTTGATCCAATATGAGATGAACCACCTCAGACATACCCACGTCCTGTTGAGCTGTCAGAGCTAATTGTTGCCAAAGCAGAGAGGTGCAAACAAGAAGATTTCCTGTTTGCAGACTGAAGCAGCTGCAGGGAGGTCTGGGTTGCTTTTTGCAACGCAGCTTCTCACTCAACGACGTGTGAAACAAGGCTTTAGACCGGCTGTAGCAGCTAGGTGGGGAGGAGGCAGTTGTGTTTTGGGGGGCAGAAGCGTGTCACTGCTCAGTGGTAGCATTTTTGCTTACTAGGAAGCACACAGGACCTGCAGAGCGAAAGGCAGGAGCAGCAGATAGCTCTAGCAGCTGCTTTTTCATCAAGCATTGAGCAGAGAGAGCTGCTCTCATGGGTAATGTGCACCTAAAACTGTCTGTGCCCCTCCAGCTGGGAAATACTCCCACAGGGGAGCTTTAGCTCATGTTCTCTGGTCCTTCTGGATGCAGAGATGAGCTTGGCCAAAAGCCTCCCTCACATACTTGCAGCCCTTGGCTTTTGCAAGAGAAATGGGAGCTTAACTGTACAGTGGAGACCAATTTTTAACTCCTGGCTCTTGCTAATGATCTGGTGTGTGTGTGTGTGGGGGTGTGTGTGTGTGTGTGTGTGTGTGTGTGTGTTGTCCCCACTGGGATGGTGACAGGGGTAGCAACCGCTGCTGCCTTCAGATCTCATTTGTTCAACATCTAATGACGGACCTTCCTTAGGGAGGAGAAACAATGTCAGGAAAACATCATTTTCCATGGTGTGTGGTGGTGGAGGTAGTGATCAAGCTCCAAGAGGGAGATTTTTTTCCCTTGAAACACAATTTTCTCTGGCAAACTTCCTCCTTTTTCTTACCTGAGAAGCGGCCAGCGTTGGAGCTGTGGTGGTTTCAAGCTTGCTGTTGTTTCCCTGCCACCGGGGAAACACTTTAAATCGAGCAGGACTCAGCAATTTGTGGTTTTCCAGCCTTGTGAACACCTCCTCCTTTGTGCCACAGCCATGACAGGATGCCTTACCACAGGAGATACAGGCGGGACAGCGATGCTTACAGATTTGAAGACCGAAGCCCCTCTTTTGGAGAGGATTATTACTCCACCCGCTCCCGAAACTGGCGGCGATCCCGAGGCCGAGAGCAGCACCGTCCAAAGAAGCACCAGCATCACTGCAGGAAACGCAGGACCAGGTCTTGTAGCAGTGCCTCCTCGGTGAGTAGCATCCAGAAGGAGTTTAGGATTGGCTCAGGGTTTTGGATTGGCTCAGGGTTTTAACCGTTTCTACCTTCTTTCAGCTCGGAATGCTCTGGGTGAGTACCTCTAACCCCATCTTTGTGTTTGTTTTCATGACGTGGAATGTATAGTCCAAAAAAAAAAGGAAATAATAATAATAAACAAATAATCTGTCTCATTAAGCAGGAAGCTTTTGTAACTTTTTCATTAGTCCAACCCCTGTAGCTTTAATAGGTGAGGGAATCAAGCTGTGTTCTTTAACAGCCAGGGAGGGATCAGGCAGAGTTCCAAGGGATAGACTAAGGAGGGTGAGCCTTGGCTACCAGCCAGCCTGGGCTGCTGGGGATCAGGTTTTGTGAGGGTTTTAGACATGGCCAGGGCCTTGCTTCTGTGTCCTGCTGCTTCTCGGGGTGGTGGTGGGTGGGTTTAGAGTGCAGCAGGGGGATGGAGCCCTCCCAGGAAGGCCTGGCAGTCTGATTTTGGGCCAGGATCCCTTCCCAGATGGGATCAATCAGCGTGAGTCTCCCCAGTCTTTAGCCCTGGGGTTAAGGCCTTCCACCTTCTGAGGCATCCTCTTTTCCACACAAGTGTCCTTGGACTTCCACTTCTCCAAGAACTTGCCCACTTTCCACCCCGAAACATAGTATTCCTTGCCTGAGATGTTTCAAGGATTGACAGTGAATGTTTGGTGGAGGGTGGGGAGGCTGGTCCTGGGGCTGGGAACACCTTGGAAGTGTTGAGGGGTGTCAGATGGAATGTCCCTGCTTCCTGCTGCCTTCCTGTGGGGAACGGTCCCGTCCCTCACACCTTTGTTGTTTTGAAATGTTATAACAACTAAAGGACTGAGTCCTGATCCCTGCAGTTGTAGTGGATGTATCTGCATGGTTGGGAACTTCTGGTGGTCTGGTGCTTCCCTCCTTTTTATTTCTTTCCAGTCGACTTGTTTGAATTTTAGTTTTAGAAGGAGCCAGGGTTGGGCTGCAGACGCTCTGCTGCGGTTTGTGTGTGTGCGGGTTTGGGCTGGCGTCATCTCAAACCCTTTGAAGTCTCATTATCATAGAATCATGGAATGGTCAGAGTTGGAAGGGACCTTAGAGATCATCAAGTTCCAACCCCCCTGCCATGTGCAGGGACACCTCTCACCACACCAGGTTGCTCCAAGCCCCATCCAGCCTGGCCTTCAACACTTCCAGGGATGGGGCATCAACAACCTCCCTGGGCAGCCTGTTCCGGTGCCTCACCACCCTCACAGGAAAGAGCTTTGAAGCTGTCTCTGCTGTCCTCTCTACCTTCTCCTCCTTCCTCCACCTTTTGGGGTTTGGTTGTAGCTCACTGATTTGGACTAGCTGGGGTGGGGGGATGGCCAGGGCCACAGAGAAGAGAAGCCTGATAGAAGCCCAGGCTTGGAAATGTAGAGCTCTGTATTAATTTCTTTGGCTGCAGAGATTGTAACTATTTTTAAGTCCAACTAGAAAAAGATCAGGAATGATCAAAGCTTGCTTTGTGGACCCTGGGTCCTTTCGGGAACGTCGGGCTGGTTTTCCAGTAGAAGCCAGCAGTAGCAGGCTTGAACGTGACCTTGGACCTTTAAGTGGACGCCTGGAGTGAAATGATCCCTGGGGATTAATTGAACCGTTCTGTTCCTAAAGTTCTCCCAGGCTTAAAATTCTATCCTAAGGCTGAGGTGCAACACCAGGTCTGTTTTGCAGCCAGTCTGGGCATGTGGATTTAGGATCAGTGTGTGGTAGTTGGCTTGGTTAGGGGGGAGCCAGTTGGCAGCTGGGCCAGGACAAGGCTCTGGGCAGCTGGCAATTCCTTAACGAGCAGGCTGCAGAGAGGGAGAGCTGCTGCTACTCTGGCTTCTACTGGAAGTCTTGTCCGAGCTGACAGCTTTAGAGCCTTCATCACCTTTGCCAGCGGAGAAAATGACATCCTTCTGGCAAAGCCAGACCTCTCCCACCTCTGGCAGCATCCCCTGGTGCTGCGGGGGACGCTGTGGGGCACGGCGGTGCCCGGCCCAAGCCACCTTAACACCGGAGCTTCCCGGCTGCTGCTTCCCCTCCAGAGAAGAGGGGGGTGTTTTCCTACCACCAGAGGCCGTAGCTAAAGGAGAGGGTTTTCTTTACATACCTGTAGCTGTTGATGACTTTTCTGTTTTGAAGTCAGTTCTGTGTCTTGACGTGTCCCTTGCAATATCCCTATCGTTATATATGCCGCGTGCCTTATGAAATGCTGGGATGTGGAAAACCCAACCACCGGCGCCCCGTCGTCTCTCCACCTTTGAATGACAACACAATCCTGCCGCTCGGAACCACCCGTTGGGTCCGGTGCCGTTTCGGGGGGTCGGTGTGTACAGAGAAGCCAGCAGAGCAGTAAGCGTGGAAGCAGGAGCGTGGAAGATGACAAGGAAGGCCACCTGGTGTGCAGGATCGGCGATTGGCTCCAAGAGCGATGTACAGCCACCTCTCGTAAAACTTTACCTCTCTACTTTCTATCCCCGCGTTAAGACAAGGTCTCTCACCCTCTAAGGGAGGGCTCTCTAGTGTTTTATTGCTTGTAAAAAATGGACTGACCAGTAAATTGCCTCAGGCACAACAGTAGACACTCGAGTCTTAAAGAGCGTAGCAGCAAGAGATGTGTTTTAGTTTTATTTTTATATATATATATAATTTTTTATTATTTTTTTTTGCTTTGATGTTTTATTGCTGGGAAAATTGCAGGACCTCAGCTCTCCCCAGGCCTCTGAAGGTCACATCCCCCCTCCTGTTTTCTCTCCTAGATGAAATCGTCGGCAGCCTTGGCGAAGGCACTTTTGGCAAAGTGGTGGAGTGCGTGGACCACGCCAGGTGGGCACCTTTCCCTTGTGGGTAACTCTGTCCCCTGCACCATCCAGCCCAGATGCTCAGGAGCAGAGCCCGGTGGGATTAATGCCACCAGTTTTCATAGAACCATAGAATGGCCAGAGTTGGAAGGGACCTTAAAGATCATCAAGTTCCAACCCCCCTGCCATGGGCAGGGACACCTCTCCCTAGAGCAGGTTGCTCCAAGCCCCATCCAGCCTGGCCTTAAACACTTCCAGGGATGGGGCGTCAACAACTTCCCTGGGCAACCTGTTCCAGTGCCTCACCACCCTCACAGGAAAGAACTTCTTCCTAATATCTGATCTAAATCTCCCCTCTTCCAATTTAAAACCATTCCCCCTCGTCCTGTCACTAGACTTCCTGACCAAGAGTTCCTCTCCAGCTCTCCTGGAGCTCCCTTCAGATCCTGGAAGGCTGCTCCAAGGTCTCCCTGGAGCCTTCTCTTCTCCAGGCTGAACAGCCCCAGCACTCCCAAGTCCTTCTCCTCAGGGCTGCTCTCCAGCCATTCTCTGCCCAACCTGTATTTGTGCCTGGGATTGCCACGTCCCAGGTGTGGGACTCTGCACTTGGCTTGGTTGAACTTCATGCCATTTGCATTAGCCCACCTCTCAAGCCTGTCCAGGTCCCTCTGGATGGCATCCCTTCCCTCCAGCGTGTCACCTTCCACTTGTCACTACAGTAGAAGTCACTTCTTACTGCAAGTGGGAAGGGGCCTGGTTCACACCTCAGCCCCCCCAGATTTGCAGGTTGATGTGTTAAAGAGGAGGAGGGGGGAGTTTGTTCCGTGGCTGAAGGCTTTAGAACCCTGGGATGTGCCCTCTTCCTGCAGACCGAGGACCTCCATATGTAGGCGTTTTCTCTGACTCCATCCTTTTCTCTCTTGCCTTCCAGAGGCAAATCTCAGGTGGCACTGAAAATCATAAAAAATGTTGGGAAATACCGAGAAGCGGCCAGGCTGGAAATCAACGTCTTGAAGAAAATCAAAGAGAAGGACAAGGAGAACAAATTGTAAGTTCCTACAAAGCTCCTGGGGAGTCAGTACCACCTCCTGGTCTGCTGGGGCTGGGAAATGAAATGAAAGATGGGGCTGAGGACTGGAATACCTACCTCCCCCTCTACTCTGCGCTTGTGAGACCCCACCTGGAGTCCTGTGTCCAGCTCTGGAGTCCTCAACATAGAAAGGACATCGAACTGTTGGAACAGGTCCAGTGCAGGGCCACCAAGATGATCAGAGGGATGAAGCACCTCTGCTATGGACTAGCTGAGAGAGCTGGGGCTGTTCAGCCTGGAGAAGAGAAGGCTCCGGGGAGACCTGAGAGCAGCCTTCCAGGATCTGAAGGGAGCTCCAGGAGAGCTGGAGAGGGACTCTTTGTCAGGAAGTCTAGTGACAGGACGAGGGGGAAGGGTTTTAAATTGGAAGAGGGGAGATTTAGATGAGATATTAGGAAGAAGTTCTTTGCTGTGAGGGTGGTGAGGCACTGGAACAGGTTGCCCAGGGAAGTTGTTGATGCCCCATCCCTGGAAGTGTTTAAGGCCAGGCTGGATGGGGCTTGGAGCAACCTGCTCTAGGGAGAGGTGTCCCTGCCCATGGCAGGGGGGTTGGAACTTGATGATCTTTCAGGTCCCTTCCAACTCTGACCATTCTATGATTCTACTTAGCTCTTTTGGTGGGGCGAAACCTCTCATTCCTTTGTGTTTTGGGAGGGCGTCTGTCTCTAGTTCTGCTGAACGTTTGCTTACTTAGAACTCTTTAAACACACCAAGTCCTCGCAAGGGAAAATGAACCAAAACTTCTCGAAATAATCACCCCCTGCCTTGTCCTGCTGGAACTGCAGATCTGTGGCTAAAGGTGGTTGAGCAGAGTGGGGAAAGGGTGTCTGTGTGGTGTGTGCAGGGGGATCACTGCGCTTCTGGGTCAGCTGGCTCAGAGCTGCTGCTCACCAACCACTTCTGAGAGCCAGAACCAGGGAGAACGACTGTTCTGTCCCCAGGTGATGGTTAATCCTCATCTTTTTCTCTCCACACAGCCTGTGTGTTCTGATGTCAGACTGGTTCAACTTCCACGGCCACATGTGCATTGCCTTCGAGCTCCTGGGCAAGAACACTTTTGAATTCCTGAAGGAGAACAACTTCCAGCCCTACCCTCTCCCTCAGATCCGGCACATGGCCTACCAGCTCTGCCACGCCTTGAGGTGTAAGTCACCAGGGTGACAGTGGCTCAGGAGGGAGCTGAGGAGGAGGTGTTTGGTGGCACACGTGCTCTGGTGGGTGGTTTTTTAGCTGCATTTCTTCTCTTTCCTCTTCATCCTCACCCGTGCAGTTTTACACGACAACCAGCTGACTCACACCGACCTCAAGCCAGAAAACATCTTGTTTGTCAACTCGGATTTTGACACTCTCTACAACGAGAAGAAGGTGGGTTGTGTCCAAAAGAGGATGGGGATAGGTCAGGAGCGCGCTGCCTTTTCCTTCCCTGCAGGAATTGGATCTTCCCTGTTCCGTACATGGCCCACAGGGCTTTAAAAGTCCATGTAATGGGAACAAAGTGGGATTCCAGCTGCTTCTTTCTCCTGTGGTTTCTAAAAGCCTTGAGGCTGCTTCAGTGGCTCCAGCCCATGGGGTGGGCTTTCCTTACCACTGACCCGGGATGTTCAGAGCTCGGACCTTTGCAGTTCCAAACCTCCTGATGGGACAGTGGTGGAGCAAGAGGGCTCCCCTCAAAGCCTGGCTTAATCCTGAGCTGTGAAAGCGCTGAGCACTTCCCTCTTTGCCTGCAGAGCTGTGAGGAGAAATCCATCCGGAACACCAGCATCCGGGTGGCAGACTTTGGAAGCGCCACCTTCGATCACGAGCACCACACCACCATCGTGGCCACCCGGCACTACCGTCCACCAGAAGTCATTCTGGGTGAGTCCTGCTGGGATTTTGGGAGTCTGGAGTGGGTGGAGGAGAACGGTGGTGCCAGGGATGGTGTAGGATGATGAGGAGAACCTGCCTGAGAGCACACAAGTTCTCAGGGATGAGCCAGTCCCAAGGTGCGCTGCTGCACAGCCACCACCCCAGAGGTCCCGAGGTCCTTGGTGGTCTGGAAGGTGTTGATGGATGAGGCAGGGCCTTGGTGAGGAGAGCTGAGGAGAACCTGGGGCTTGGGAAATGTTCAGATTGACCCCGTGGGAAGGTGGGGTCATAAATTGAAGCATGAATTGCAACCAAATCATCTGGGGGAGACTTGATGGTCTCTCTCTTGCTGGTGGGAAGTGCTGAGGTAACTTCTAGGCCTGTCTTGGTGCAATCCCTGTGGTTTCCACAAGCAACCAGTAGAAACCTGGTGGGAGTTGTTGGTAACTGGGTTCTCTTTGCAGAGCTGGGCTGGGCGCAGCCGTGTGACGTCTGGAGTACAGGCTGCATTCTCTTCGAGTATTACCGCGGCTTCACGCTCTTCCAGGTAGGGTTCTTGGGAAGGGCACGGGACCCGGAGAACTCCCCATGTCCTGTCTTCGGGTTGGGGGAATGAAGTGGCAGCCCAGGGGCTAAAAAACCTCAGAAGCCGAGTGTGAAATTGGTCTCTTCTTCCCCTGTACTCGTCCAGGTGACAGAGCTTTTGCCATCACGTCTCCCAGCTCTGAATCAATACACCCTTTCTCTTTGCCTTCCCAGACCCACGAGAACCGGGAGCATCTTGTTATGATGGAAAAAATCCTGGGGCCGCTGCCATCTCACATGGTCCACAAAACTCGGTGAGAACCTCGTCTGGCTTTCACCTCTGTGGGTACAACAGCGGGAGACACAGGCTGGATGTATTCCCCATCCACAAACCTTACTCAACCACCTCGGTTTTTCTCTCCAGGAAGCAAAAATATTTCCACAACGGGAATCTGGTGTGGGATGAGAACACATCCGATGGGCGATATGTCCAGGAGAACTGCAAGCCCCTGCGGGTAGGTGCTGGCTGTGCTGCCAGGTCTGACCCTGCTCCTTCCCTTCCCCAGAGCCTCATCCCCTCCTCTGCAGTAAGAGGAGGATTTTGGCAGCGGGAAGGGGAGGGAGGATGGGAACCAGCTACTGCCTTGATGTTTTATCACTAAACTAGATCCTGACGGAGTCCTGTGCCTCTCTCTCTGTGTCCCTCCCTCCAAACCCTTCTCTTCCAGACATACATGCTGCACGACTCGCTGGAGCACGCACAGCTCTTCGACTTGATGAGGAGGATGTTAGAATTCGACCCTTCCCGGAGGATCACGTTCTCAGAAGCTCTCCTGCATCCTTTTTTTGCCGGCCTTTCCACGGAGGAGAGGATGCTGTGCGGCCGAGGCGCCAGCAGGGACCTGAGCAGATGACAGCAGGGATTGGGACACAGAGGAGGGGGCCTGGGCTCACAAAGGACTCGGGGGAGGCCAGAGGGGAAGAAGAAACTACATCAGAAAGCACAGATTTGTCTATTTATATGTTGTAAAGTTAAAATAAAGTGTTTCTTATTGTTTGATACTTCCCTTGTAGGCCAGGTGTGGGGTTCTCTTGCTCCCAGCTTTGCTTTTTTTTTATTTTTTTCTTTAATTTCCTTCTTCTCCTGGCAAAGGAAGACAGAGGTGTTGAAAAACCAACTGGAAATTGGCTTCACTGGAGGGTAAAAAGCAAGGGAGAGCAGAGCAAGCTCTGCCCCCACCAGCAGAAGAATAAACAGCTGGAGGCAGAGAGCACACATGAATAGTTGCACTTTTATTCCAGGACATTCCTCCCCCCCATCCCACCCCAGCAGAGGCAGGAACGAGTCATTACAAACATTAGGTCACAAATGGATTATCAAGCAGTGACAGCGTGCAGTGATCTTCACCTGTTTGTTAGTGACCAGAGCAGTGCTGGCGGGGAAGGGCTGTGGGCAGACACTACCTCAAACACAGAGCAAAAAATAAAACATCTTCTGGTCTTCAAATTAACTCAAGAGGAGAAGGAGGGACCCGGAGCCCCTTCTTTCTAGGGCTCGGGGTGTTCCTGAGGTGCTCACACCCACACCTAAGATGCATTTCACGTGAGTGAGCCCACTGCATCCCAGGAAAAGTACAGCTGAATACCACCCAAAAAAGAAAATCCCAAAAAAGAATCTATTTTCATCTCCAGAGTGAGCAGGCTGTAAAATTTAACTGCCAAATATGGTCCCAGCTGCCCCTTGTGCCCTAAACCCGCCCTTAGAGGGGAGTGTGTACCCTCTTGTGCAGCACTGCTCACTTTATTTATACTATTTTTTAACTTTTTTTTTTTGCTTAAACACGGGGTGCTGTATTGCTGCAAGGGGCCTCGATGCTTTCTGGTGCTGCCTCTGCCAAAAACCCAAAATACAACCCCAAAACCACCCTCGTCTTGACCTGGTTGGGTGCCCTCCTGGGGCTGTAACAGCCACGCAGAGGCAGAAGAGGGGACCCTGTGATGAAGCCTGGAATTTTTTCTCTCCACCATTCCCCCTCAGTGCCTACAATCTACAATTAAACCCAGAAAATGGGAGAACCTGCAGCCCGGTTCAAGGAAAAGTGGGAATTGAAGGAGCAAGTTGTCTCCCCGAGCAAGGCCAGTGAAAAACAATCAGGGGCTAAAGCTCACACTTCCCACAGCAACATCCACCTCCTGACCCAGCCCGGCTCCTCCACCCGGCTGAAGGTGAGATGGAACCAAAACAGCCAAAGAAAGAAGAAAGAGGGAATCCTCACCACGTGCTTGGTTACTGAAAAACACAAACGCTGTCCCTTCCCAGCCTGACCCACAGCTCCTTCAACACCACCACAGCTCGAGCTGAACGTGGCTCAGCCCTTCCCAGGGCAGAGGGACCTCTCCAGGGTGGTGCCACCTGCCACAAGTCACCATGTCCCCCCTCCACGCCATCCAGCCCTCAGCCTGGGAGGAGAAGCTGGGGGAGAGCCAGGGGTCCAGACACCGAAAAGGCAGAGCCCTCCCTGTCCTCCTGAGGTAGATACGGCAAAGTGCAGGGGAAAAGGTCTCAGTGGTCACCAGCAAGATGTCCTCACAGGCCAGGGTCTTCCCTAATCACTTCCAGGTGGTCTTAATTCTACTCATCACTAGGAGTCTCTTCCCTCCTCCTTGGACACACTCAGCCTCCGTTCTAAGCACCTGCCCGATCTTTAAATCCTCACCCCTCCAAGCACAGGCAGGTCCAGAAGTTTCCTAAAGCTTCACAGAGCAGGGACAAACCCCAGGTGGGTGACCACCTCCACACCTCCCCGCGCTCCAGCCGCAGAAGGGACCCAGTTCCCCCAGAGAAAAAGCACCCTCTGAAAGTTGTCCCAGCTGCCAGAAGAGGGTGCAACACCTGGAAGGTGCTGGTACCTGTGGGAGCGCCGGGGGAGGGCAAAGGCAGGAGAACAGGGAGCAAGCAGGGAGCCCTCCCGGGAAATCTGCCCCGTTCCTCTGAAGGAAGAGCTCACATCACAGCTCTGGATTCAGCGCTGCCCCTGGGCAGCTGCTGGGAAAGAAAAGCAAAAGCCTTCAGAGAGCAGGCAGAGAGCCAGTGCCATGGATTCCCAAAGCCAGGAAAGCAAAAGAGAGCCCAGGAAAAAGGGAAAAGAGAGCCGGGGAAAGGGTGGAAAAAGAGACCCCAGGAAAAAGGGGAAAAAGAGCCCAAGAATTCCTGGCAGCACGCAGGAGGTGAGCACAGCACAAGAGCAAAGCACAGTTAACAGTAGTTTGGAGAAGACCTGCCTGCCCTGCCCCACCAGGAGGGCAGCAGCTCTCCCCACGCAGGAAAACAGGACCCAAGTCCTTCCTTGAGCTGGTTCCCAGTTTGCTGGGGGCAGAGACACACAAGCCCACCCTTCACGCAGGCTTCAAGCCCCAAGGGAACAAACAGATCCATGACCTACTTCCCAAACCACACAGAGGGATACTGGAAGTACTGGGGGAACTCAACCAACATGCCCCGCACTGTTAGGTACACCATGGCCCCGCTTCACCAACGCTTTGCCTGATTCAACAACTCAGGAGGAGGAAAGGAGGAGAACACCCCAAAACAACTATCCTGGAAAAGTTCTTTTCCAAAACGTGCCCCTCTCCCACAGACCCAGCCGTCACCCATTAAACAAAACCCAACAGAACACGTTAAGCAAGGTCCAGCTGAGGACACCAGTGTTCCCAGAGCATGTGCGACCCAAAAGGTTCTGGCCCTTGACACAAGCTTTCCGAAGAGGGAACGCTCTCCTCCAGGGGCTGGTAGATCAAGCTACAAGGGAGGAGATCAAGCTACAACTGCCTTCAGGAACATAAACCAGGGGAGCAGGGGGCTCAAAAAGAACAACAGAACAAAACCAAAATCCTCCCTCCTGGTACAGCTGCACCAGAAGGTATTTCTAAACAACCAAAGGGTGCTGCTCCCACCAGGAACCACCCTTGCTGGGTCCGTCCGCCCAGAAGGACCAGGAAACACATCTCAAATCTCCAAAACCACTCATCTACTTTTACCACCTCCGTGTACAACCCTAATTAAACAGCCTCCCGGGCTGGGCTCATGCAGCACCGGCCACCGGCACCGGGGACGGACACCTGCTCCTGCCTGTTCCTTCATCCAACGGCACAGGAGAGTGAAAACAGCTTCGCAGGAACAGTCACTTCCTTCTTTTTCTCTTTTTTTTGTTCCATTTTACGATTATTCTCTTCTTTTTGTTGTTGTTGTTGTGTCTTTTTTTTTTGTTTTTTATTATTATTTTTTAAATACACAATGGTTCTTCTGGAAGGCAAAACTCTCCAGAACTTCACATCCTTAAGGCGTCACGAGTTTACGAGTGGAGATCCACCGGACAGCTTATTTCACAGACCTCCTCCTTCTCTTTTTCCTCTCTCCCTTCCGAGCTGGAGGGGCTCTCTAAGTGGAGTGCAGGGGGATGACGAATTTGCAGCCGAAGGGCGAGTGGTAGTTTATTCCCACTTCTTGAAAGACCTTCTGGGGAATGCCAATGTCACAGAGGTACACGCGCCCGGCCCTCTCTCCCAAGGGCAAGGGCAGACCCAAGGCCAGGGACCACTTGGCATCGATGCCCTGCTCCATCTCGCTCATGGGAGGGTCTATACTGAGGACGGGGGCCCGGTTCTGGTTGGCCCAGTCCACGACTGCTTTGTACCAAGGCTGGTCTCGCAAAAAGGCATTTTCATGACAATCCAGGCAGTTGATCACCAGGTCAACAGGGGTGTCTGGGAGATCTGCAAAGAAACACAGGTGAAGGTGAGCACCAGGGACCAACCTGAACCCACCAACTAAGGCTCGGTGGCCTCCCCTCCTTGCTCATTTTGGCCTCCAGTCCCCACAGCCTCACTGCATGGTCCAGCCTCACCTGTTGTTATTGGCCTCCTGCAGAAGACACCAAAGTTTAAAAGCTCTTTAGCGTCCTGGAGAACGAACGGTCACAGAGTTTTGGGTACAAAAATCTCATCAGTTTGTTGATGCCCCATCCCTGGATGTGTTTAAGGCCAGGTTGGATGGGGCTTGGAGCAACCTGCTGTAGGGAGAGGTGTCCCTGCCCATGGCAGGGGGGTTGGAACTTGATGATCTTTAAGGTCCCTTCCAACTCTGACCATTCTATGATCAGGGGGCCAGCACTGAAGCAGCCCCAGATGCCACCGCTGAGCTGGCCCACCAGCCCAGGGGAGCAGTGGTGCCCTCTCTCCATTGCACAAGGATCATTTTATATTCCACAAGCTGAAAAAGGCCTGTTTTTCTGGGATAAAATGAGACCTCAGCTATGGAAAGAAAGCAGCTTGTGTGCTGCACTGCTGCCTGCCCCACTGAGCTCCTTCGGTCTCACTGCACTCACCTGCTCTCTACAACACTGTGGTCCATCAGGCAAGAGGAACATCAAAGTCCTTGGTGCAAGGACTCCCCAGATATAACCACAGAATCATAGAACAGTTTGGGCCAGAAGGGACATCTAAAGGTCATCTAGTCTGACCTCCTCGCAGTTTCAGGGACACCCCCAACGAGCCCAGGTTGCCCAGGGCCTCATCAAGCCTCACCTTGAGCATCTCCAGGGAAGGGGCCTCAACCACCTCCCTGGGCAACCTGTTCCAGTGTTCCACCACCCTCAGAGGAAAGAACTTGTTCCTAATACCCAATCTAAATCTGCTCTTCTCCAACTTAAAGCCATTGCCCCTCATCCTGTCACTGCAGGCCTTTGGCAACAGACTCTCCCCAGCCTCCCTGTAGCCCCCTCCAGGTACTGGAAGGCTGCTCTAAGGTCTCCCCAGAGCCTTCTCTTCTCCAGGCTGAACAACCCCAGCTCCCTCAGCCTGTCCTCGTAGCAGAGGTGCTCCAACCCCTGATGATTTTTGTGGCCTCCTCTGGACCTGCTCCATCAGGTCCATGTCTTTCCTACATTGAGGTCTCCAGCCCTGCACACAGCAATGCACAAACAGCTCAGCCAGCACAACCCCCCTCAAACCCCAAAAACATCGTGCTGTGCTCTAATTCCCAGAGTTTGGTTCTCCCAAGGAGTTTAAACGCACACGGTTTGAAAACACTAAGGAAATTACAAACAGAAGCCAGACTCTCTCACAGGAGATGGAGCCATCAGTTTATTCTCGGGCATGCTGAGAGATCCGGGCTTTTGACAGCCCCTGGAACTGCTCCAGCAAAGCCGTCTGCTGGGTTTGAAGCAGCAGCTGGATGTTCATTTCCTTGCAGTTTCAACACACTGAACAAGGCAGGCCCTTATCCCAGAGGGAAAGGCTGCTCTGACTCACACCCATACAGCAGCTCTCCCCTAGCTGTTCACACAGAAAACATCTGCTCCAGCACAAACCCCTCCACTGTTTGACCCCTCCAGTCTGACCTCTGCTCTCCTGCCCAACCACCAGTGGCAGTAGAAATAGATGGTGCCACCAGACCAGGCACTGGGGAGCTGCAGAGACCCACTCCTCCCTCGCTCACTCACCTCTGACACTGGAGACCTGTTGGCCTTGCGTCTTGCTGAAAAGGTTCAGCTCGTTGGTGATGGATTCCAGCATCTTGACGAAGTTGGGGAGGAAGAGGATGACGTGGACATCGTGGTTGGAGAGGTGTCGCCCACAGCTGATCCCCTGGGCCCCCTTGACGTGGGGGCCGCACAGCAGGGCTACTGTGGGCCGCTGGTGCACGTTCTTGGGGTTCAGCCTGAAAAACAGAGACAAGAGGGGGCTTAATAAACCCAAGAATCTCCTACCTTCTCCCTGTAAAATAAATAAATACAATCTGTAAAATGCAAATTTACAGGTGTTTTGCAAATCTTCCGTTGCCTTTGAGAAGGAACCCACATCCTTCTGCAGTGCTGATGCTGCTGCTGCTTCGCTCGCAGGTTCCCCTCAGGACCTCCTTGCACCCACAGCAGAGCACACCAGGTCCCAGTCCAGCCCAGTTCATCAGGAAACCAACCCCTACCTTCAAAGCAGGCAGCATTTTTTGCTGCTCAGATATCAAACTCGAATCCAGCACAATTTCCTCTCCCAGGAAGCTTTTGGGTTCTGGTTTTTTTCTCTGTCCCTCCGATTTTAGAAGAAAGCTTAACTATTAAACTTTAAAGATATGGGGTGGGTTACCCCATACACAGCCACAGTTTAAAAAAAAAGATAAAAAACCAAAGAAGAATAAAAATTTCTACTCCCTAAGTCTCATCTAAATAAAGCTGATTTATTTTAATGGCCTGGAAGCCAGCAAGGGTGGCTTAAAGTAGGATTTTCAGCTGATAAGGGTCAACACTGCCTGGACTGTCACCACTTACTGCTCTCCATCAAATGATCTGGCTGTGTAGGGATGATGTTAGGGCTTCCAAATGATTTGGAGCATCAATCAACAACATCTATCTACCTGTGTAACTGTTTGCCCACATCAACAAGTGGCAAGTGCAGTCACAGAGGGGACTGCTTCAAAAAAAAGCCCCACAGAGAGCAGTAAAGGGTATCCCCAAACCCCAATTTCTGCAACGGTTTAATCCTCCTTGGGTTACAAAGCTGAATTCCCTGAAAAAAAATCCCAGTCAGTGGAGAGAATAAAAACGAAATCTCAGCTGTTTTATCTCGGACTCAAGAGACACTTCTGCTTCTGGGACAAATGAGCCCCAAAAAAGCCCTCAGTAAGTCGTTTATCCAAGGTGGTATTTTCAGCCAGCCTTTTTCTGGGGTGGGGAGGAAAGCAGCAGGAATAGGGAAAGCTACTGTGAAGCTTCACTTGTTTTCATGATTATTTGGAACCAGGCTGATACACAAGCTACAAACAGGTCTGCACGGCACTGGGATGAGGGGTTTTCAATTTCAGAGGCAAGGAAGGCAGAAAGGTGACAAGTGTCCCCAGCTGCAGGACCACTGAGCTGCAGGCACCCACATCACATCTACCTTCAAAGTAACCTCTCAGCCTCTTGGATTTCAACCCCACTCTGAGGGAGGGCAAAACCCACAGGGGAGTGAGAAGGAGCAGCTTTACCTGTTGGGTCCCCCAAGCAGGCTGAGGGCCATCTGGCTGGCACAGACTCCTGTCATCTCCAGCCTCCGCTCCAGAGTCAGCCCGTGCTTCTCAGCGACCGAGAGCAGCTTCTTGTGCAGCTCGTACGACACGCTCGGAACGACCAGCCCGGAGTCTGGGGTTCAAAGAGAATGGAGAGAGGAAGATTTTAATAGGTATAATCAGAGACTTTTCCCAGAATTCTACAGTCTGGTAAGGTTTTATACACCAGCATTCAGCAGTGACAACAGCGAAAGAGTTTATTAGCTATTTCCAAGGGTCTACTTAACCCAGAAATCCAAGACCATCAAATGAATCCAAACTAGCGCATCAGAGGCAGCTTCCTCTGTTTGAGTGAAGTACTGACAGCTAAACACAACTACTGAGCTTGAAATAACACACATTTCCATGAAAATCCAGCAGGCAGCTGGCAATTATGGGAGCACACAGACCTTTCTGACTTACAGATGGAGTATTAAGTTCTTTCTCAGCAGCCTCCAGGGCTTCCCAAACACGTGTAAGTGTTCTAATCACTGTGAGAGCCAGAAACACCTAAAAATCTTGGCTGCATTATGCTTCCTGACATTGGTAGTGAACAGCCCAACACAGCAAAACAAGATGTCCCATGCTGATGAGGTAGGTGTCCCCACTGCCCAAGCTGTGCCACATCACAAGGGCTGGCTTCAGACCCAACAACCTGCAGTGACATCTATAAACTCCACTGGAAATAAAGACAGCGGATTTTCAAAGTGAAAGAGGGGAGATTGAGATGAGATGTGGGGAAGAACTTCTTTGGTGTGAGGGCGGTGAGACCCTGGCTCAGGTTGCCCAGAGAAGCTGCCCCATCCCTGGAGGCACTCAAGGCCAGGTTGGATAGGGGTTTGGAGCAATCTGGTCTGGTGGGAGGTGGCCTATGGCAACAGGTCACTAAATATCAGCCCAGTGTGCAAACTCAGTCATTCCTCTGAACTAGGGGTGATGGCAGCCACTCGGGGGCTGATGGTAGCTCAGGGCAAAGGGCACAGCAGGTCTCAGACCACCTGAGCTAACAGGGAAGAGCAGGCCACACCACGTTCCTACAAGTGAAAACGCTCTGCAGTGACATGAGCTCAAAGGGGAACAGCCACAACGTTCACATCTGCACGGAGAGGAAGTCTAACACTTACTCAGGCTCTTTTGCAGAAAAACAACCACCCCATAACAAGAACCAGTTGTAACAAGCAAGCACAATATTCAAATGAGAAAAGAAGTGTGTGTTTTAATTGTGAGGAATTATCTGCAGTGCCATATTTCCCCCAGGGCGCCCCAGTCGCAAACCACTAAGTCAAAGCACGGCGGAAACGGCAGGTTTTGCACATCTTGGGGTTTTTCAGAGTCAAATCAGAGACATCCCTGCAAGGTAGTAGCAAAATGGTGCAGACTAGGTTCTGGAGAACCCTTCTAACCTTCAATTCTCAACCCACCGGCCGGTGTTTTGCAGATGCAGAGGGCCCAAACGTGTTTAAAGACTCGACCTCGCATGCTAAGCGCTGATTAAGCTCCCTCCGCTAATAGCCCTTCATTACGGGCAGCGCACATGCAAGGCTGCGCATTATCAAAGGCATTTCAGCCTCCTGATAGCAGCTGCTGAGCTTTCCCAAGTCATAAGCCACTAATAATCCTAAGCCCATCCCACCAGTCACGCACCTGCCCGGTGCTGACACCCCTCTGGGCCGCCAGAGTCACGCAAAACTTGCCTCTCGCCTTCTTTCCCCATTCATAGTTTTTTTTATTACTTTGCAGCATCGACAAACTTACACAAGCTGGAGGGAGGATGCAGAACGAGTGACCCCGAGGTCAAGGATCAAAGAGTCTGATGGGACACACCCTTTTGCTAACCCCCCAAAAAGGGGGCTCCCAAATTGTCCCTTTTGCTCCTTTCTGAACTGCGAGGGTCACAAATTCCCTGCTTAAGTTTTCATAGAATCGCAGAAGAGTTTGGGTGGGAAGGGATCTTAAAGATCATCCAGTGCCAAGCCCCTGCCCTGGGCAGGGACACCTCCCACCACACCACGTTGCTCCAAGCCCCATCCAACCTGGTCTTCAACCCCTCCAGGGACAGGAGAACTTTTCACAACCCCCCCAGAATTAGAAGGGTGAACGAGTTGATCTATATCCACCCAAATTAACATGAGTGTTGGTGCCACCCTCCCCATAACCTTTACATCCTTCCCCTCAATCACTTCCCCCCAAACCAGGAGCGTTATAAAGCCACACTGACCAGCAGCTCAACACAAACCAGTGCCCAGTGGGTTAACGCCAGGGGGGTTAACTGGGAGGCAGCGGAGGCAGGAGATGAACTTGTGTTTAGCACGCCAGGGCTATACTTTGTCCTAATTGCTCCCCCTTCTCAAGAGAGGGCTGAGATGCCAAGAGAACTTCCCCCTTCCTCGCACTCACGCAAGGTCCAACCAGTCAGACTGGCTTATCAGAACCAGGTCGAGGGAGTTAAATAAGCTAAATAAACTCTGGCAGAGAGCAAACCCAGGAGGAGACGTGTAAACCCACAAACAATCCCCCTCCCGCACCAAACCTGAACCCCTGCCAACTTTAATTATGTTTGGGTTGGACAGTGTGCCTTTATTGTTCGGTAATGAAGGCAATCAAATAAATTAGCTCAGGCCTTTTAAATATTAAATAAATGTATTTTACAGCTGCCTGGAAGAAAAAAAGAACAATAATAATAATAAAAGAAGGCAGATATAGACTAAACAGTTCTGTGACACGCAGAGTATTGCTGAAGCCTGATTAAACACCAAGTATTCCCTGTTTGTCGCACACACTGTCCTGGAGACTATGACAAGTTATCTCCTCCAGCTTCCCTGTGCAATGTTGGGCACACACTGCTTGGATGAAAACACAGCAGGAAAAACCAAAACAAGCCCAACACACCACAAAAACTGAGCTAACTCCACAGAAGTTAACAAAATAAATAGGTTTTCCCTCCCCACCAAACATGCCCAGAGCAATGTTACCGTCAGTCCAAACGTCTCCAATGAAAAAAACCAAATAAGAACAGCTGGGTGTGTAAGGCCAAGCTTTTCACTATTTCAGCAGCTCTCTAGCTGTTAAAATAAATACAGGCAAAGTGCAGGAAGGGACAAGATGGAACTAGACTTGGAATCTCCGGAGAGCCGTTATTTTTCATCCTTTAGCAACAAATAACTCCAGCTTCCAGAGCCGCACAGCTCGTGGTCTAAGATGCAGACTCAGCAAAACACTTCCTTGTCCCACAAACTTTCTCCACAACCTTAAGGACTAGATTTATTTAAGTCATCATTATTTTTAATTAAGGCAAAATTCTGTGGGAGTTCTGGCCCATATTCCGATGTCAGCCTCTCCCAGCATTAGCGCACAATTCCCTCTGGCTGAGCAAAAGAAACCATCAGAGGGACAAAGAGTTTGCCCCATGAGCACTTTTGTTTTCTCCTGCGGCTGGATAAAGTGAACTTAATTTGCACTCCACTCCCAAGATCCCAGAAAGGCTTCACACATTCAATATACACAATCACTGTAAGGCAGTCAGCCATAGACTGGAGAGCTAAAAGCCAGGAGTAGAACAGTCAGCCAAGGACACGGGGGACACATACACACGGAAAAAAAAGCCACACTATAGAATCATAGAATGGTCAGAGTTGGAAGGGACCTTAAAGATCACCAAGGTCCAACCCCCCTGCCCTGGGCAGGGACACCTCTCCCTAGAGCAGGTTGCTCAAAGCCCCATCCAGCCTGGCCTTAAAACACTTCCAGGGATGGGGCATCAACAACTTCCCTGGGCAACCTGTTCCAGTGCCTCACCACGCTAACAGGAAGAACTTCTTCCTAATATCTGATCTAAATCTCCCCTCTTCCAATTTAAAACCATTTCCCCTCGTCCTGTCACTAGACTTCCTGACAAAGAGTCCCTCTCCAGCTCTCCTGGAGCTCCCTTCAAATCCTGGAAGGCTGCTATCAGGTCTCCCCAGAGTCTTCTCCAGGCTGAACAGTCCCATCCAGGCTGAACAGAACCATCGGCACCATCACTGCAGAACAGACTTGGCCTCGGTGGCACAGTCCAACCTGGGCACATAAGGTCTGCCTGCTGCACTGATTTACTCCTAAACACCTATTTTCTTTCACTACATCCTTACAGAAGGTGAGGGGGGAAGGTTTCTTGAAGGACAGGCTTGAAGTCTGCTTGGGGGAAGGCAGACACTTGTCAAGTGAAAGCAGAACTGTGCTCAAAAAGGAAAAAAAAAAATGAATCAGACAGTCTCAAATTTCTATAGCAGCTGAGTTTGAAAAATTCCACTTATTTTCCAGAAGAGAAACTGGGATGGAAACAGCGCATTTCCTACACTAACAGAGTAAATGATGAAGAGAACCTGCTTTAGACAAAAGGCCTCGTTAGTACATCAGGGAAAGAAATCCATACCTTACCTACAGGACATACAGCTCTCCTCTTTACTCATCTCAGTGTGCTGAGAAAGACACTTTCTGGGCAGAAATCAAGTTAAGAGGAAAAGGGGAACGAACTGCAAGAAAGAGAACAACCTGGAGAGGCTGTTATGCTTGAGATTACACTACACAGAGTCACTGATGACGAACAGGGAACGCTCCATCCCACTGCAAACCCCTCTGAGCTTCACCAGACTTGCAGAACGTTGGCTTTGCTGCTGCTGCTACAAGACCCCATCCCAAAACAACAGCAGCCAGGCTCGAAGAATAAAGACTAATCAGATTATTTCAGAGCGATTCATCCGTAGAACCCAGGGATGGGCTCAGCTCAGTCGTGGTATGTTTGGTAGCTTCAGGTTTTAACTTGATCCTCTTCTTCATTCCCCACTTATTCCCAAAACACATGCTGATATACCCACGGGACAGCCTGGCTCCATAAAATTTTCTCTCAAAAAAGACCAAAGCACTTATCAAGTTTTGCTTACGTCCTACATGGGTCACCTTATTTCAGCCAGCACTAAAGCACAGCCGGGAAGGATCAATCTTTTGGAGAATCTGGTTTTACTGCTGCACGATTCTGGTTATTTATTTCCCAGCTCCGTGGAAACACAGCACAAAAGAGCAGCAAAGATTCACAGATTTCTTCCCCCCTCACAGCAACAAAAGCTGGATATGAGCTCACTGTCAGTCACCAGCATCACTTTGTTTGCGTTATTATAGCAGACAGAATAATTATCCTAATCAGCCAGAGCTCTTTTAAGACTATCAGCTACAAGACTGGCCCAGGGGGGGGAAAAAAAGAATGAAAAAAAAAAAAAGGCAAAGTACTTATTTCTCCTGTAACTAGGAAGTGCTTTTTGCAAGTAGAGCTCCCCTTAGGAATCCAGAGATGGCTCCACAGGCAGAATTCAGAAGCAGGAAGAGAAATCCTGCCACAGACCTATCCAAATTCAATTGATGGCTTTTGGGGCTATTGGCACTCTCATTTCAGCAGCTGCTGCTCTTTGAGCCACTAAGAGGGGGCAGGCTGCCTCCAGCTTAGCATCCTCCTTCCAGTTGCTAAAACAAAGAAATCAGGGTATTTTTCCAAGTGACAGGCCACCGCTACTCCCAGCACACTGAATATCCCTCTGGCCCTCCAAAAAGCCCTGGATCAAGTGCCAGAAACAGCAGACGAGTTACAACTTTCTACAAGAGCTTTTGCTAGATGGCCAGCAGCATTTCCTAAGCAAAAAAAACCCCCATAAATAAACAAACTTCCTCAGCAGAGACAAAGAAGTCACCCTCTGAGTGCCCAAGACACATCATCATCCTGAGAGACACAGCACTGGGACACTTCCATCATCCTTCACAGCACTGGGAACACACCCAGCTTGGCACAGGCGATGGGGAACTGTAGCTGTCAGTCCCCTGCCCGTCGTGTGACATGACAGCTTTTCTTCCCAAACAAATTGAGAATTCCAGAAGGGAGACTAATCACCCAACAGTAGCTAATGAGGCTAGCGAGACCCTGCAGCTCCGGAGGGGGAGTGCTTACCACCCTCCCCACGAAGGCTTGCCCTGAGAATAAAACAAGAAAACAGCAGTTTGGGTTTTTCTTCGCTGGACAACAGCAAAAATGAAACTCAATTCCATTTTCATCCCCAAATTTACTTACTGATACTGGCTGCTTATGACATGTCAAGAGTTTTCCACCCAGGCCCGCCACTGCTAGAATTAGCTGGAATTAGCATTAGCCACACTCCTCAAATTTGGCAGCCAACAGTGGGTTAGGCTTTTGTTTCAGACTAGACAGCAGAGGCCCAGTCTCCTCTCAAACAAGCCATCTGGAAGATGAATTGACAAGTAGCAAATTTTTAACAAAACCAAGAGTGAATAAATAAATAAATCACCCCCCAAAATGAAGAACTGCTTATTCAAAGGGCACACAGGCAACAGGCAGAGCTTCTTGCCACGCTGAAAGCACACAGAGATTTAAAAAGCAATGGGTTAAATTAAGCAGAAGGAGGGGGAAAAAAAAATAAAAAGCCTCATCAAAAGCTATTAATACCAAACTATCACTTCTGCTTCAGGAAGCCTCAAAATTGTGAAGACAAAGCACTTTCCGGGAAAGTCTCACAGCGTGTTTACTCTCTTCTTTCACTTTTCCTGAAGTATCCTTGAAAACAGAATATCAAGCTGGACAGCTTCTGCTCTCACCCACTTGGGTTTGGTCCCATTCGAGAGGGGAACAGATCAACAGGACGATGGATGATACAAATGGAAAACTAAGACACCATTTTAAGCAAGAACCATTAAAAAAAAAACAAAACAAAACAAAGACTTGAAAAAAAAACCCAACAGCAAATCACTGCAAACAAATCAGCTTCCTCCTGTGAAGTGTTTCACACCCCACATGGAGTTTCTGGGCAGGGAAAGAATGACAGATCAAGGATCCAATCACACTTCTGCTCCGTGGACAGACAACCAGAGTTGTCACTAAATCAGCTAGTTAGTGTCTCTTGACAAAAAGATCTGAAGTTTGATGTTATTCTGATGGAGAAAAGAAACGTTCCTGGAATGCCAGAGCCCCTACGTTTTGCAGCACCGTGCAAACCAAACCACAACTAGGTTGAAGTTATAGGGAATTTTCTCCAAAGCACAGCATGAAGTAGAGATGCTCCACTTTCCCCAAAATAAAGAGATTCCTTAAGAGTAAAAATCAAAACACCCCAAAATCCATCAGCATACAGGCCTAGCTCCTGGGGAAAGCACCATTTGCCCAGTGGCTTGGCAAAAATAAAGTAATACTCAACAAGCAATGAAAACTATTCTACCAGAAATCTGGCTGGCAGGAGAACATCTGCCCAACAGCTGGCACTTCATGCTGAGCTGCTTTCTCTTCATCATAACACTTGACAAATACTTCAGGTCAAGCATCTGCCTAAAAGTTGTCCTTTTCTTTTATAATTGAAGAATAAGGTAAAGCCAAGGAGAGAAAGACATTCTTTACACAAACACAAATGAGTTTGTCCCCTCCCCAGCAGCAGTGGGAGGGAGGATCCCACATAAAAAGCCTTTTAGAATCATCATAGAACGGTTAGAGTTGGAAGGGACCTTAAAGATCATCAAGTTCCAACCCCTCTGCCACAGTTAGGGACACCTCCCTCTAGACCAGAATGTTTGCAATCACGGATGTGAAGAGCCAGAACTGCCTCTTCTTACACCGTTGACATTTAAAGTTCCACAAAACCACACAGAAACAAAACTACTACCCAAGGAATATCAGAAACACAGGCAAACTCCTGCCTTTTACCAAAACAGCACAAATTATGATGTGCTACCGTGACCCAGAACCCTGAGACAATCTCTCCCTCTTCTCAAGAACCAGTGATCAAGTCCACGTGGGTTTGTCATGCTGCTGAAATCAAAGCAAGGAGTCAAACAGCTCCTTTTCAGTTTCTGTTTTTGTTATCCCACCATCAGTTTTGTTAGCTGCTGCAAAAACACTTACCTTGTTGCCTTGAGTCTTTTTTTTTTTTCTTGGAAATATTGCAAATAAAGGTTGGATGTAGAAACAAGGCACAGAACCAATTTTACGTAAACAAAAGCCCTCGCTCGTACCACACTAAGCTGGAAAACACCTTCTTGGGGAAAACCATCCTACACAAGGGCAGGTGCTGTATCCAAGGAGGGATAACCCCTGCACCAGGACAGGTTGGGGGCTGACCTGCTGGAGAGCAGCTCTGAGGAAAGAGACCTGGGAGTCCTGGTGGACACCAGGATGCCCACGAGCCAGCAATGGGTCCTTGTGGCCAAGAAGGGCAATGGCATCTTGAGGTGCCAGGAAGAGCGTGACCAGCAGGCAGAGGGAGGTCATCCTGCCCCTCTGCTCTGCCCTGGTGAGGCCCCACCTGGAGCACTGGGTCCAGTTTTGGGCTCCCCAGTTCTAAAAGGACAGGGAACTGCTGGAGAGGGTACAGCAGAGGACTATAAAGATGATGAGGGGCCTGGAGCATCTCTCTGAGGAGGAAAGGCTGAGGGACTTGGGTCTTTTTAGTCTGGAGAAGACTGAGAGGGGATCTAATCGACACCTATAGATATTTAAAGGGTGGGTGTCAAGAGGCAGGGCCCAGCCTATTTTCAGTGGTGCCCAGTGACAGGACAAGAGGGAATGGGCACAAACTTGAACATCAGAAGTTCCATCTAAACATGAGGAGGAACTGCCTCACTTTGAGGGTGGCAGAGGACTGGAACAGGCTGCCCAAAGAGATGGTGAAGTATCCTTCTCTGGAGACATTCAAAACCTGCCTGGACACGTTCCTGTGCAACCTGCTTTGGGTACCCCTGCTTCAGCAGGGTGGTTGGACGAGATGATCTCCAGAGGTCCCTTCCAACCCCATATCACTCTGTGATCCACCACGTGTGCCCCAGGAAAGCAGCTGAGTTTGCCCCTTATGGGTAAGGGATGTGGCATACCCGTGCAGAATTCTTTGTTAGCGTTCTGGGGTACCACAATCCTTCTGTAGACTATGGGCTCTGATTCTAAGATGTTCTCGTCGTGTCGATAACGAGCTGGTTTCTCATTCGGGGTGCCCCGAGAGCGAGTGCCGCTCCTCCTCTCGTAAGTTTCGATCTCTTCAAACACAGCTGCCTTGTCAAAAAGGGCCAGGTTTCCTTCAAAATCAAAATCTGTGTCGGGGATTTCGTCAATGTCATCGCCAAAGCACTCATCATCTTTGCTCTTCATCTGCCCATTTTTCAGGCCGCTCTTTTTCGGAGTCACTTGGTTGGGGTGACGGCTACTGGATGACCCTAGACAAAAACAAAAGCAAGTTGAAAGTGTGTCATAAATGGGCAAAAAAACCCTCAACAAACCAAGAATGCATTTGCTCATATGCTTTCCCTGCAAATTTTGTAAGAGAGAGGAGCTCATGCTTCCAGTCTGCTGACTCAAGGGATATTCACTTTCCAAAGAAGTTGCCTATCTCATTTATGGCATACTCATGGTAACATAAACTAACAGAAAATAGAATCTGAGCATCAGGAGAGACTTTCAGGGGCTTTCCATCAGCAAGGTTAGAAAAACAAGCTTGCCTCTAGTAGCAAAATAAGTCTGTCTTCACATTTCATTTAATTCAAGACAGTGTCACGCTATTGCTAAGATAACAAGCTAGCCATGAGCTAAGACAACTTTCTTCCTGTACTGAGCTCATGTTCATGCAGGTACGTGGCTCAAGACCTTCTTTGGAATTTCCCTAAATTTCAGAGACCAATGTAGATGTTTTCTTCCATAACGGGCTGGCCACCTATTAATGACCTTTAAGGGAACCCTGAATATATAGCATTTCTTTTTCCTTGCACTTGTTATGGATAGGTACACATCTCTGTAGCCATACAAAGTTCTTTCCCTTATTCTTAAAGCACTAATTTCTAATTATTCATTGGCTTGCATGTTTAAATACACTTCTTTCCAATCACAAGTGATTATGAAAATCAGATTTTTCCAGAGCCTCCTCATTCCCAAGGTATGGCTGGAGATCCAGGACTGATACAAAACCATATACAATTACAAGGTCAACATTATCCCTCTACTATCTTATTTCTTACATTATTATTCAGGTCATCAATACAAACACAGTTCCAGACAACATCAATCTGTTTGTTCTACCCATTGTTAAATTTGCTATCACTAGAAAACATTTCAGGCCAATTCCAGCAATTACAGGTATTGCCTACAGTGTCCAACAGATGGAGTAAGAGTTATCACACCAAAACTGCTCGTTCATGAGCTATTTCTCATAGTTTAAGGCATCACCTTTGCAAGCAATTTTTACAAATGAGTTTATTGACAGAATCCGTTTGATAACACAGAATCACATTACCACGATGATGGGTGCTCCTTAAATACCTCCTCTACAAATGAAAAAGCAGCATTTTTTTCCGTTTAACACATTATTGTCAATCAGTGGGAGAAGAGAGGAGGAATTTCAAGTCATCTAAAGATGCTTAGAAAACATGCCAAAAGATTTTATTACTTGTCTGTGCTTCTGAAGGTGAGAAGCCTACCTCAGTCTTGGCAAATCTCTTCTTCTCCCTACCTGGAAAGGCTTATTTGTAAGCTTGGGTCAAGCCACCTAATAAACCTGAGCTCTAATTTTCCACATTTCCTGCATTGTAAAATCATCATCCTCCTCCTCGAAAGCCAAGGACCCTCCTCCTGTCAGCCATTTCTCCAGGAGGATTCATTCACTTCAGGATCAGGACAGGAACTGGCACGTTCCAGACCAACCCATTGATTTCGACCAAGTTAATAGACAGAACCCATCTCTCTACACCAAAATTATTCAGTAGCTCAATTACACAACTTACGTTGCAGCCATTAACTCCACAACACTCTTAGGATTACTTGAAGCCTCTACAGAAAGGATATGTACTTGGGTTTATTCTCAATTAAGAATGCATTCTCTCATTTGAAAATTACCAAATCAAAGGCGAGATATAAACCACCCCAAAGTTTCACACAGCTTGGGATGCAGCTGGCAACAGCCACCACCAACAAGGGAACTGCATCCAACAGCTGCACAAGACATGAAACTCCAGACCAAGGCAACAGGTTGAGATCTCCAAGTGTTCACAAACTCCAGGTGGAAGTGATAAAGGGACTCTCAGAATTCAGCTGAGTAAGCTGGAGCTTACAACAAACACAACAACAAAACAAGCTTCTTGTGTCAGTGGCAAGTGTTATGGCAACTCAGCCTGTTCCTGTTACCCAACAAGAGTTTTCAGACTGGCTGCCAGATTCTTCTGCAAAAACAGAACTCCATGCCACCCTAACAGAATTGTTAGAGTTGGAAGGGACCTCTAGAGATCATCTAGTCCAACTCCCAACACCCTCAGCTGACCTGAAAAGCAAAACGCAGGGTTAGACGCGCCGCCGTACAATGGAGAAGGGGAGAGAAGCAGCTGATGTGAGCAGTGTGGAAATGCTGAGGGAATAAAAAGCTCCAGTAGAAAAAGCTGGAAGAACAATGGCCGGAAAGCTCCCCTGCAGACACAATGTACAGGAGCCAAGAGCATACCTCATCAAATGAGACATGCTGGAATTGTGGTGGGCAGCTCTCTAATCCATAGCTGATCCATGGATGCCAGCTCTGAAATACGGCTGGCCCACACAATCAGCCAGCTTTTCATAGACCGTAGCACAGCCCCACAACAGAAGTTGCTCAGAACATGCTAGAGACCTCCTACAAACTTTGAGCAAAGTTCACAGAATCACAGAACGTTCATGGTTGGAAGGGACCTCTGAGATTGTCAAGTCCAACCATACACACATCAGGAAAAAAAAAAAAAAAACAACAAAAAAACACGAAAACACACAAAACCCACAAAACAAATCACCCAACCCAACAATCTTGGGCACCAGAGCATGTCCTGAAGTGCCACATCTACACTTTTCTTAACTACCTCCAGGGCTGATGACTTTACCACCTCCCTGGGCAAGCTATGTGGTGTTCCTTTTCAAGCCATCCAGAGGGACCTGGACAGGATTGAGAGGTGGCCCCACATGAACCTCATGAAGTTCAACAAGGCCAAGTGCAAGTTCCTGCGCCTGGATCATGGCAATCCCAAGCTCAAATCCAAACAGGAAGAAGAATGAGCAAAAGAATCATTCAGGTTGGAAAAGACCCTTGGGATCATCGAGTCCAACCATTAACCCCACTCCACAAACTTCTCCCCTGCACCATATCGCCCAACACCATCTCAACGACTTTTCATCACATCCAGGGATGGGGACTCAACCACCTCCCTGGGCAGCCTATTCCAGTGTCTGACCACTCTTTCTGTTAAGAATTTTTTCCTAATGTCCAGTCTAAACCTACCCTGTTGCAGCTTGAAGCCATTCCCTCTTGCTCAACCCCTAATTACTTGTGAGAAGAGACCAGCACCGATCTCTCTACAATGTCCTTTCAAGTTGTTGTAGAGAGTGAAATGGATAGAGAAAGGATGGAGAGCAGTCATGAAAAGAAGGAGTTGGGGGTGCTGGTGAACAAGAAGCTCAGCATGAACTGGCAACATCCACTGGCAGCCCAGAAAGCCCCCCACATCCTGGGCTGCACCCCCAGCAGCACAACCAGTGGGGTGATGGGGGGAGGATTCTGCCCCTCTGCTGCGCTCTGGGGAGACATTCCAGCAGCGCTGCCTCCAGCTCTGGGGCCACCAACAGCAGAAGGACATGGAGCTGTTGGAGCAGGGCCAGAGGAGACCAGGGAGATGTTGGGAGGGCTGGAGCCCCTCTGCTGTGAGAGCAGGCTGAGAGAGTTGAGGGGGTTTGGCCTGAAGAAGAGAAAGCTCCAGGGAGACCTTGGAGCCCCTCCTACTCCCTAAAGGGGCTCCAGACAGGCAGGGATGGGATGAGGGAGAAGGGTTTGGCACTGAAAGAGGGGAGACTGAGATAAGATGTGGGGAAGAACTTCTTTGTTGTGAGGGTGGCAAGACCCTGGCCCAGGTTGCCCAGAGATGCTCTGACTGCCCCATCCCTGGAGGGGTTCAAGGCCAGGGTGGACAGGGTTTGGAGCAATCTGGTCTGGTGGGACATGTCCCTGCCCAGGGCAGAGGATGGCACTGGATGTTCTTTAAGGTCCTTTCCAACCCAAACCATTCTATTACTCTATAAGCATCTCCACCTAGGCAGGGAAGAAGCTTGGCTGCTGATGCCATTCAGGGAAAAGAGAACAGCCTAAAAAGAGGGCAGGGGGAGGGAAGGGAAACCTCAGGCAGAAGAATCTGAGATAAGGTTAATTGGAAAAGTGTCCACTGCCTTCCAAGCCACTAGCATGACACACCAGATGAAGCCATCTCCCAAAAGCTGCTCTTCACAGTTGTGCTTGCTTGGCCTGATCCAGTCCTCTGCCAAGCAGCTACAGAAATCCAGACCTTCTAACCCACCTCCTTTCAGAGGGCAACTTCCCGCACTTCTGCCCTGCATGTGCCTGTGGGAAGTTTATTGAGAACAGCACATGGCTCCACGTCAAGTTGGCAGCTTGAAGCCACACAGAAAAGCACCTCCCTAAAAAGACAAACAATACTTTCCAGGCTTTTTTGTTGTTGTTGTTGGTTGGTTGGTTGCTTATTTCCTCGGAAAAAAACAAAAAAGAAAAAAAAAACCAAACCCAAAATGTTNCCCAGGTTGCCCAGAGATGCTCTGACTGCCCCATCCCTGGAGGGGTTCAAGGCCAGGGTGGACAGGGTTTGGAGCAATCTGGTCTGGTGGGACATGTCCCTGCCCAGGGCAGAGGATGGCACTGGATGTTCTTTAAGGTCCTTTCCAACCCAAACCATTCTATTACTCTATAAGCATCTCCACCTAGGCAGGGAAGAAGCTTGGCTGCTGATGCCATTCAGGGAAAAGAGAACAGCCTAAAAAGAGGGCAGGGGGAGGGAAGGGAAACCTCAGGCAGAAGAATCTGAGATAAGGTTAATTGGAAAAGTGTCCACTGCCTTCCAAGCCACTAGCATGACACACCAGATGAAGCCATCTCCCAAAAGCTGCTCTTCACAGTTGTGCTTGCTTGGCCTGATCCAGTCCTCTGCCAAGCAGCTACAGAAATCCAGACCTTCTAACCCACCTCCTTTCAGAGGGCAACTTCCCGCACTTCTGCCCTGCATGTGCCTGTGGGAAGTTTATTGAGAACAGCACATGGCTCCACGTCAAGTTGGCAGCTTGAAGCCACACAGAAAAGCACCTCCCTAAAAAGACAAACAATCCAGGCTTTTTTGTTGTTGTTGTTGGTTGGTTGGTTGCTTATTTCCTCGGAAAAAAAACAGAAAAGAAAAAAAAACCAAACCCAAAATGTTTTACTTCCAGCACACAAGCAAGACTAAAGTCTCCAGTGAGCTGGCCATCTTCCTGTGGGAGCTTCGGGTGCCAGCCCTGGCACGAAGGAGCCCGGTGCCAGCACGGCACAGAAGCCATTGTTGTGAAACCTGCCTTGATATTTGTTGTTTACTGATTCCTGTCACACAAGAACTCCGAAAGGGGAACTTTGTCCCAGACTTTGCATGCTAAAGGGCATCAGGAGGTCAACTTTCAGCTGTACTAAACACTGTATGACTTCAGTTCTAGATGACACCTCAGCTCGTTCTTCTCCAGACGACCGTACACACCACCCCCACGGAGCCAGGAGTGATCCCGAGATTCACACATCGTTTGCCCTACTCTCAAAACACACACATTTTAGAGGGCAAGAGTTCACTTTTCTACCTCATTTATGCTAAAATTAATCCACACTACTAATAATCTAGCACCTTCAAGGGATTGTCAGAGTTGGAAGGGACCTCTAGAGAGCACCCAGTCCAACTCCCCTGCTAAAGCAGGATTGTCCCTAACCGNAAGGTTATCAGATTGGTCAAGCATTAATTCCCTCGGCAAATCCATGTTGACCACTTCCAGTAACTTCTTGTTCTTCAGCCTGCTTTGGAGATGACATCCAGAACTTGCTCAACTGATTTCAGACTGTCTGTAAAAGAAAATCTGACCTGCCATTGTGCTCATGTAAAACTGACAAAAATTATTTGGGGATTGATGCAGCTTGAAGCACTTGCTGCTCCCCTCAGACCTACCTGCGCTGCAAAACCACTGTTATGTGAGGTCATCCTCCTAAACGCTCCATCCGTTCAGAAGAAAGCAAAGGAAAGGTTACTTTGGATGTTTACATAGCTGACACTGAAGTTTGAAAGTTTTCCTAGAAACCAACCTCAGTAACATACTCAAACAACTGGAATTTAGGAAGAGTTCAGGAAGATGGCTTGATAGGATGAGGGGTAATGGTTTTAAATTGAAAGAGGGAAGATTTAGATTGGATATTAGGAAGAAATTCCTTACTATGAGGGTGGTGAGACCCCGGCCCAGGTTGCCCAGAGAAGCTGTGGATGCCCTATCCCTGGAGAGTTTAAGGCCAGGCTGGATGGGGCTTTGAGCAACCTGGTGTGGTGGGAGGTGTCCCTGACCATGGCAGAGGGGTTGAAAACTGATGATCTTGAAGGTCTCTTCCAACTCTAACCATCCTATGATCCTGTGGTCAGGTCAGCAAGGACCATGTGCCTCCTCCTCCATGTCCTTCTGGTCCTCCTCCTCCCATCAAGCCTGTTTGGCAATCATTTAAGTACAGAAGTGAATATGAAAAGAATCACAACCTTCTCAGAAAATAATACAGCTGTTGGTTGGGGAGGAAGAAGTCCAGAGGTCCAGAAACTTCTCCACATGAATACAGCCTTCGATCTCCCCGTTTAACTGGCATTGCACCCCTCCACCTTGATTTTGTTTGTCTTCTAAACACGCAAGCAAGGGAAAAAATGAAGTCATGGAAACAACACTGGATAGATACTGATGCTTCAGCAATTAAGTCATGGAAATATGCTGGATACATACACTAATGTTTCAGTAATTGCACGATGAAGATCTGGAAAGGAGCACAGCCCAGGGGGCTTTGAGGAGAAATAGAAAAGAACATACCCAATTTTGGCACAGCAGGAGAGCCAGCTGAAGATTTGATGAAGAGAAATAAAAATAACGGGTGGTTGACTTTGAGATGCACTGATTGTATCTTTACATCATTCTCACTGAAGCCTGTTAATTTCTATTTCCAATAACATTTGTAATGACTTGTAGGGTGATGTTGCAATGGGTTATGTTTATACAGGCTTGAAACAGAAAAGCTTTAGAATATTGCATTTTGTTTCCAGTTCCTTCTAGTGGAAAAATGGATTGTAATCGATTTGTAATACTGGCTGTCATTTTTAATATGAAGGTTTGTTTTTTTTCTTTACAGTAATCAGAGAAACAGACCGAATTGCAAAGAATTCCAATTTTCAGATAGGAAAGATGACCAGAATGAGGAAATCATTATGACCGGCTTTATTCAGCTTTGAGTTTTCTAAAACTCAATGCTGCTGAAGCAGAATAAGACACAGAGTGGGACAGGGAAGGCCTCTGCTCCACTAATTCAATAAGGAATATTCACTTTAACAAATCGCTGAAGAACTGTCTGTTTTTTAAGTAAATGTGTCAACCACACTTCTCTCGGAAACACCGCAGTAAAGAAAACACGAGGATGTTGTTCTTTGCTGTTCTTTGGGAGACTGAAAGAGGGATGAGCAAAGAGAAGTATACAACAGAAGTGAATGGCATAAACGTAGGGCAACTGGTAAAATAATATATCTGTTCATACTCTAGTTCATGTCCCACCACACCATTCGTCTTTGCAGCTATCTACAGCCCTAGTTCCACCACAGCATCTTCACGAGAGCTCTCCAGTATTATCTGTGCCTGTCCCAAACCCCAGCCCGCACAGCAGGAGGCTCTAAGGAGAAGCAGCCATTTCTTTCAGTGTCTTTACTGCCTCCTCCACCCTCTGTTCACACACATCTTTTCCCTACATTCCAAATTCCTGCAGTGCTCACCTCTACGATGCTCATCCCAACCTCTAAGCTCACGCCAGCAGAGGAAGAAGAAAGGAGTAAGAGATTGTATCACAATGCTGGGTGGAGGAGAGTGTTGTTCTTCTTAAACGTTTGTCTTAACATGTCCTAACACTAAATGAAGTAAGACACCCTGAAGATAAAGGCTGGCATTTCTCAGCAACAGGAGTGTGAATTTGCAGTTCGCATCCCGATTCATTTTGGAAGTACCTAACACCATCCTGCTTCCATCCTGAAGGAGCACCAGGACAGCTTTTGTGACCATTCCTCTTGAAACTACCATGTTCATCAGAGACACACAGAAGAGTCCACAGCATTTTAAAGATCAGAAAGGCTCATTTCCTTTACTGGGCTTCAAGAGGAAAAAAACCAAACCAAAACCAAAAACCACAACTTCAAATCAGGTTTGGCATGGGAAGCTTGCTGAATTCCCATAACACAACCAACAGCTCATCAAAAACGGTCCTGAACCTCATAAATAAACCATCCACACCATTCTGAAGGTGACTTTGCACAGGCTGACTTATGAAACAGCAAGTACGTGGCTGCCAGGCACCTACATAACACCAGCCTTTATAGGCAAGTAACATCCTAAGTTCTGCTACAATCTACACCACCTTAACTAGGTTGGTTAAAAGGTCCTCAAATCCAGCCTTGGGTCCCCCGACCCCCGTGGAATTCCCTGTGGAAGCCAAGGCAACTTGATTGTCAGCTGATAAAATACTCTGATAAACGGGGATCTGGTCTCCACTAGAACCAGCTGCTTTCTGTTCCTCCATATCTCAAGCAGAAGGAGCGGACACACAAGTTAAGGTTCTTGCCGGATCTACTCTCCACTTCCTCAGCTGAGCAGCACTGACTTCTCCAGCCCACATCTAGCTGGGGAAGGTATTTCATCAGGAATCAAAAGGAATCTGAAAGTGAAAACTGCCTCCAAAGAGCTCCAGTGATAGTTTTTAAAGCCTCCCCACAGACAAAAAGGAGCTAGAATTTATTGTCTGCGTCAGTGTGATGGCACATGACAATGGAAACATCAGGGGAGCAACCCTTAGGGCCAAGAAGGCCAATGGAATCTTGGGCTGTGTAGGGAAGAGTGTGGCCAGGAGGTAGAGGGAGGTCATTCTCCCCCTCTATACTGGTGAGTCCACAACTGGAATACTGCACCCAGTTCTGAGCTCTCCAGTTCAGGAGAGACAGGGAGCTGCTGGAGAGAGAGTCCAGTGTAGTGCAACAAAGATACTGGAGGGATTGGAGCATCTCCCTGATGAGGAAGGGCTGAGCGAGCTGGGACTCTTGAGCCTGGAGAAGAGAAGGCTGAGGGGAGACCTTCTTCATGCTCACAAGGATCTGAAGGGTGGGTTGAAGGAGGATGGAGCCGGACTCTTCTCAGTGGTTCCCAGTGACAGGACGAGGAGTAATGGGCAGAAACTGGAACAAGGGAAGTTCCATTGGAATATGAGGAGGAACTTGTTTGGGGTGAGGGTGTCAGAGCCCTGGCAGAGGCTGCCCAGGGAGAGTGTGGAGTCCCCTTCTCTGGAGACCTTCAAGCCCCACCTGGATGCAACCCTGAGTGATGTGCTCTGGGCAACCCTGCTTTGGCAGGGAAGCTGGACTGGATGATCTCTAGAGATCCCTTCCAACTCCAACAATTCCATGAACCTGGCAAACAATATACCCTGAACACATTTCTGCAAGGTAGTCAGAAGCCTGAAAAACCACACCAAACAGAACAAAACCTACACAACAAATCAAACCCTCCAAACCAAACAAAAATACAGAAGTGGCAGACCAAGCCAAACAACCTGCTTCACCTGACAGCTTTTACTCAATAAAACCATTCTATATCTCTGTGTAAGGGCATTTTAGGCAAGTGTACACATATATCTTTCTAAGCCCAGGCCTGCAAGCTTTAAGGAAACTCTATGAACACTCACACCGAATTATGGATGGGACTGCATCATCACCATCCTAAAAGATTTCAAGAGAATTGCCAGACGTTTGGAAGATCTATACGGTGAGGCACAGCCTGCCAAGTTTTTCTCCTCACCATTTATCTTCCTCTTCTCCAAACCTTCAGGTAGTATAAAAGCAAACAAGCAACAGTTTCCAGCACTGGTTGAAATGGCGTTGCTGGATCTTGCAGCAGTAACTTGGGTTAACAAAAGGAAAGCTGCAGGATAACACAGATACTCACAGGAATTGTGTCTACGCCGGAATCCCTTGGATTGAGTCAGTGTTTCCACGTGTCGATCCATGTAGCTTTTGGAGCACTGCTGCTGGGGAGAGATGATGATATCCTGATTCTTCATGTCTGTTCTCCTCGGGATATTCTGTGGGGCGCTGCTGGAGATGGGCTTCTTTAACATTTTCCCAGTGCCATTCTGACTGGGGCCCACTTGGCAGCCAACACCAGGGATGCCCATTTCTGTCTGCTGCAGGTCCCCACACTGTCTGCTGTCCCCTGGCCCTGGAATCTCCAGAATTTTCAGCTCAGTAATGTCACCTGCCCTAAAAACAGGAAAAGAAAAACAGACATTAAGGAACTTAGCAGCTGAAGCACCTTTACAAAAAAACACCCCATGCAACATTATCCAGTGCTTTTTTTTTTCCTGTTGTCATTATCAATAGAAACAAAAATTTTAATACACAAAACAGAGGATCTTTCCACAGGCATCAAAATAGTCAACTGAAATGGTATGACTCTTCAAAACAACTCCAACAGTTCTACACCACACCTGGATTGTGTTTGAAAGGTTCAGTTCCCACCTGAAACAGGAATCAGTCACGCAGAAAACAGAAGCAAGTGGCACAGACCTTTGCAGAATTCTGCATTAATTTCACAGTTTCTAGATAATAAGATTAATCTCAGCCTTGAGGCTACTATTACTTTTGTAATCCATTTCTCCAGAAAACTACCCTTAGATTAAGGAAGTTCATGCTCAGACATGGATGGGACTTCCTGTTTCCTCGGAAAAAGGATAAAGGAAAACTAATACAGGACTGGGCATGAGCCAAAAATGAAACAAAAGAATTTGCTATAAAAGCCTCTGTAAGAAACAAAATCAGAAGTTATGGTCTTCTATTTTAACCTTGGGAAGTATTTGTCCAACTGGGATATAAAAGTAACAAGAGCTTGCTACAGACTTCCACACATCTCCTGGAAGAATATGGTCCTTCCCCACACTCTCTCTTCAAAATGCAAGAGAAAAAAAAAAAAGAAAGAGTATTGACTTCAGGGAATCAGTCTTATTCAACAAGCAGTGACTCAGCCTCTTAGCTATTGTAATATGTCAGGTACCAGGAAGATGTCCAGTGATGAATGACTCTTATTTTTAATTTTTAAGCACAGTGTTACCAGGAGCTGGCAGGAAAAAAAACAACTCCTGAGAGGTGCAACCCTGCTGCAGCCATTCAGCTTCTCGGTTCAAAACTCTCTCCTTATTGCACAGAGGAAAGAACATGGTGAGGGACAGAGGGGGTGGGAGCTGGGTTGATTAACAAGACTTAATTTTAATGTATCAGGGCAATAATTTGAAATAATCTACCACTCTCCTTTCTCTTCCATCACACTTCAATTACATATAGAATCATAGTCATCCAGGCTGGATGGGACCTCCAAAGGTCATCTACTCCAACCTTCCTGCAGTTGCAGGGACAACCCCAACAAAACCAGGTTGCCCAGGGCCTCATCAAGCCTCACCTCGAGCATCTCCAGGGAAGGGGCCTCAACCACCTCCCTGGGCAACCTGGTCCANAAAAAAAAAAAAAAAAACAAAAAAACCAAACAGACACCAACCTGAAGGTGACTTCTGGCACGAGGCACTTGACCCCATTATGGAAGGGCCGTGTCAGGGAAATGGTCTGGCTGACCTGATCCACAGCAGACACTCGTCCTTGGTAGACTCCCAAACTTTCTCCACAATTAATTGACACAATGCTCCCGAGCCAGTCCGTAGCCATATTTCCAGCACACAATTGCTGTAAAAGAAAACACAGGCCTGGCTGTAACAAGATGCAGAAAGTGACAACCCGAATCAGCATCAGTGGCATCCCCCGGCCTAGAACCTTGGCTCCCACCCAGGCTCCAGCTTTGTCAGCTCCTTTCTTCTTTGTGGGGTGGAAATAACATCTTCACAGACACCGAGCGCGTAAATCCCTGGATGGGGCTTTGCCTATTTGACTGTTTGTAGCACAAATCACCATTTGCATCATTACAGAAATAATTTTCTACCCAAATTCCAGGCTAACAGCTTCCAACAGCAATAGTTAGTACTTAGTTCCATCTGAGGACATTCCCCCTGCAATTTCAAACAGGGAATTTACCTTCAGCTCCCTTTTTAAAACTTTGGCAAACAAACTCCAAGGTAGAATGGCTTTTGTGAGTACTCAGCAGTGAGAAGACCCACACAGATTCAAACCAACACTTCTTTTAAGGCAACAAGCAGCTACAGAGAGGGGAGGGGGAAAACCCAACACTGGAGTCCAGGACAAAAGTCTGCACACTCTCCAGAGACAGAAGTATTATTACTGCCACAACTGGATAAATTAAAAAAGAAAGTTGTCTTCCTTTTCAGCATTGAACTCCTCCAGAATAGGTGATGGTGGGGGGAAAAATCCCATTTTGTTAGTGGGATGAGAAGTCCCACGTAATTCCCTCAGTTTTGACGCCTGACTCCACTTGTGTCAGCACACTTTGAAGCAGCTAAGCACATCTTTTGATCTGAGATTTCTTTCTCCAGACAGAGAACACAGGAGGATGACAGGCTCACTAGCACGACTGTAGCACTAAAAAGAGCTGACAAGTTCATAAATGACTACCACCTCTATTTGCCTTTCATGATGTAATCAACAGTAAGAGGGAAAAGGCTTAACATCTACCATAAGGAACAGAAAGCACAGGAGATAACCCAGGAAGATTAACATATAAACCACATTTCTGCCAGAGTCATTTTAACTCTCTTCAAACCCTTCCTGAACTTCTTGGAAAAAAAGATGCAAGAACAAAAAACAACCCTGGGAATATCTAGGATCTATGCGTGCTAACCAGAAAAAACTCACTTTCCCCAACTTTCAGGGGACTGAAAACAAGGGATGCAAATGCTTAATTTGGTCACTAAGCCATAAATTCTTCAGGAACAGCCTCCTCTCTTTCCTGTTTCTGTGTATTTATATTAACCCACGATAACAATGTCTAGGTTCCAAGACACTGGCTGATAAAAAGCACTTTCAACATGCAGATAACACATTCCTGAGGATCTCCAGTCAAATTAAAGATTAATTGCTTTCCTGCTTTTTGCATCTCTTTTTGAAAACAGGGAAGAGAGTTCAGTACACATCACCCTCTCACAAAGAGCCTTTTCTGAAGTAGGAGCCTCCTTTCACCAAGTGAAAAATCAACACCATAAAACCTGATTGAGTGCAAACACAAACCAAAACAAGGGAAACTGATTTCAAAGAATCTCATCCTACTATTTCATGTGTAAATCCTTTAGAAAGGGGAACGAACTATGCCTGTGAACAATTTACTACATCCCACGTGACACACATGAGCACATTTGTTTGTTTACAAACACCTAGAGAGTCAAACTCCCTCCTGTCTCATAGTCTGTCTTATATTCCACGTTTTGGTGACACAGCTTGCAGTTACCACACATTCCCCAACATCTCCTATTTCAGGTGTATATTACTGATACTCCTGCAAGTTTTAAAAGAAACCAAAGTCACAGAGATTAGTCAAACACGCACGCAAAACCTAATAAACCAAGCTTGGCAGTGAAAACTCAGCATGTGGTAAGTCGACAGCTTCATACACACTGGGCACTGTTGCTTGAAAAGAAAGATGCAGGCTCACCCTACCTGAAAAGTGAGCCAGCATAGAGCTGTTTCCGCTCATTTACGAGAAAAGCAGCCACCAAGCCCACCTACTTTCATAGAATCACAGAAGGGTTAGAGTTGGAAGGGACCTTCAAGATCATCCAGTTTCAACCCCCTGCTGTGGCCAGGGACACTTCCCACTCCAGGTTGCTCCAAGCCCCATCCAGCCTGGCCTTGAACCCCTCCAGGGCTGGGGCAGCCACAACTTCTCTAAGCAAACAAGAAACAAGGTGGTGTGGGCCACACGCCCCCAGAAGGACTGGCTCCCCGAGGCTGGATCAGGGTGGGCTGCCTCCAGCCTGATCCCCAGCGATAAATACGAGATGGGGGCTGAGCTAAACACCCTCACCACCACCCCCGCCCCAATTACACACAGGGCCTCCCCCCGCACCGAGGCCTGCCGAGACCTGGCGCCCAGTGAGTGCAGGCGCTTAGCGCTGCCTCCGCAGGCCTTCCCCCCACAGCCGCTCCCCCGGGAAAGCTGAGGAGAGCCAGGCGGGGCCCAGCCCACTACAGAGGGCCTGGAAAAACGACCGACCCCCGCCGGGTGTGAGGGGACCGGGAAGGGGGAGAGGGAAAGGGCCCGGCCCCTCCTCACCTGCGCCCAGGCCCCGCCACCGCCGCCCCTCCGCCTCAGCCGCGCTCGGCGTGACGTCACTTCCCGCACGGCGCCCCGCCCGCCCCGCAGCGGCGCTCTGGCCCCGGCGAGAGACCAGCGAGAGGCGCGGAGGAGGCGGAGGCTCCGCGCATGCGCCCTGCGGAGGCGGGGTCTGCGCGTGCGCAGAGGGGACAGCGCTGGCACTGCCAGGTACCCGCATCCTATCCCATCTCACCTCTGTCACCTCCGTAACACCCCCATACCGCCCCCATCACACCTCCATCCCACGTCTATCACCTCTATAACACCCCCATCCCACCTCCATCACCTTCATCCAACCTCCATCACCTCAGTAACATCTTCATCCCACCCCTATCCCACCTCCATCACCTCCATCCCACCTCCATCACCTCTGTAATACCCCCATCCCACCTCCATCCCACCTCCATCACCTCCGTAACACCTCCATCATCGCCATCACATCCATCACCTCAACTCCACTTCCATTACACCTCCATCATTTCCATCACCTCTGTCACTCTGTCACTTCCATCTCAACTCCATACCTGCCATCACCCTTCTGCCACCTCTGTCATGCCTCCATCACACCTCCATGGCTGCTGCCCCACGCCTACTGTCACGTCTCCACTGCTCCTGCCACTGCTGCCAAATGTTCTTCCCCACCTCCATCATACCTCGATCACCCTTCTGTCAATCACTTCCATCCCATCTCCAACACTTCCACCATACCTCCATCCATCCATCACCTCCAGAGGCACGGATACATCCATCTCCTGCTCTCTCCTTGGCTCCCTGAAAACCGACTTTTCCCTGCCGTGAAGCCATGACATGGAGGAAGGAGCAGGGTGGGATGCTGGACTTTCCACAGCTAAATGTCAGGTTGCACCGGAGAGGCTAATTAAAAACAAAATCATTACCACAGGAGCTGGTAACAATGAGGCGAGGTGAGGGAGATCACAGCAGGACAAAGCCTTCTCTTCCAGAGAGCAGCATTTCCAACACCACAGCATCAAAATTACAGTGAACTCCATAGTACACAGCCACTGAGTTATTATTAATTTATCCCTTATGTCCCTGTGATGGATGGAGTCAAATATTCACCTTTCTGCACTTATTTTGATTTTCTCTCTGCCCAGGACAAAAGAGGAGCTGGTGCTGTAGAACATCCCAGGGCAGGGATTTAAGGAGGAGCATGATGTTCACCAGAACAATTATTTCTGCCCAAATTCATGGAATTATAGAATGGTCAGAGTTAGAAGGGACCTTCAAGATCATCCAGTTCCAATCCCTCAGCCATGGGCAGGGACACCTCCCACCAGACCAGGTTGCTCCAAGCCCCATCCAGCCTGGCCTTCAACACTTCCAGGGATGGGGCAGCCACAGCTTCTGTGGGCAACCTGTTCCAGTGCCTCACCACCCTCCAGCAAAGAATTTCTTCCTAATATCTAATCTAAATCTCCCCTCTTCCAATATAAAACTGTTAATCCTTGTCCTGTCACTATACTTCTTGGCTAAATATTTATGCCTCAGGAAAACATGTCCGACGGGCAAAAGTAGTTTCCTACCCCACCCCACCCCACTGGAAACCCTGGAGGGCTGGTCCCTGCAGGGATGTCACTTCAGGTGAGCACGGACCCCAATTTTCGACAAACTCTTTCATTATTTGCAAGCCAATTAAAGGTTTATTGCATTTTTTTTTTCCCAAGAGAAGTTATGCAAAGCCTTGGAACTAATCATGCTCCAAGACGGGAAGCGCAGAGCAGGTGATGGCCCAAAGCGTCCCTCTGTGGATCACCTTCCCAAAGGCTGCGAAAGGCTCTTTTTGAGCGTTTGAGTCTCTTTTTCTCTCCCTTTTTTTTTTCTTACAGGGATAGAAGGGCTAGTCCTGATTTGGCATAAAATCCTGAACAGAGCTGGAGCTTGACGTTGCCTCTCCCCAGATCCCAGCTGAGGATCTGGCTTCTGTCTCTACACAGAGAGATGACCAGAAATTCCCAGAATCACAGAATTTTCATGGTTGGAAAGGACCTCTGAGATCATTGAGTCCAACCATAGGCACATCAAAAAAAAAAAGGAAAAAAAAAAAAGCCAAAATAAAATCAATCCCACAAAACAAATCACCCAACCCAACAATCTCAGCCGCTAGAGCGTGTCCTGAAGTGCCACATCTGCACATTTCTTAAATACCTCCAGGGACGGTGACTCTATCACCTCCCTGTGCAGGCCATTCCAGTGCCTGACCACCCTCTCAGTGAAGTCNCCCCAGGTCCTTTTCTTCTAGGTAGCTCCAGCCACTCTTCCCAAAGCCTGTAGTGTTGCCTGCGGTTGCTGTGACCAAAATGCAGGACATGGCAATTGGCCTTATTGAACCTCATCCCCTTGGCCCAACCTGTCCAGGTCCCTCTGTAGAGCTTTCCTACCCTCCAGCAGATCAACACTCCCACCTAGTCTGGTGTCAGCAGATCAACTTCTGAGGGTGCACTCAGTCCCCTTACCCAGATCATCAATAAAGATATTAAACAAGACTGTCCCCAGAACTGAGCCTCGAGGGACACCACTCATGACTGGTCACCAACTGGATTTCACCCCAATGCCACTTGTGTCACAACCTCCACAGTAAAGGAAGAACCAGCTCCCGTCCCCATGGGGAAAAAAAATTAATCCAGATTCAACATACTCCAGTCAGATTTTTACAGATGGAGAAGAGGTGGTGGTGATGATGGTGTTTTCTTCCCCACCCCCCACGCCATACCCCCTCCAATCTTTACCCAGTGGAATAAAACCAACAAGAAACTTCCATAGAAGTATTTATTGGGTCAGAGATACTGTGCACTTTATATTCCTCGTGGGCACAAACCATCACTGTTTGCTGCAAGAACTGGCTGATGCACCAGCTAAAAGCAGACCTCAGCATGGAGCAGCACATCTCCTGAGGCTTCTCAAACCCTTGCTCCTTCTACTAGTCTGAATATAGAAATCTCTTGCTTGGTTATTAAAAAATAAAAACATCCTACTAATTAAGAAAAAAAAAAGCAGCAAATAAGTAGTGAGAAAGCCAGAAGTGTTCTGCTGTGCCTCTTACTGCTTCTTCTCCCTTACTCTCAGTCCTTTGATATTTTCCAGGAGGCTTCTTGTTAGAAGTTTAGCTGGTAATATCACAATTGTCAGTAGCGCTACTTATGGAGATAGCTAGATATAAGTTTATTTTTTTCCCTAGTAGTCAGGCTGTCATCAAGTATTGGTAGAAACACCTGGGAATTCATTTAATGAATGTACATTCAGTTAATTTAGTTGTGCCAGGGTGCACCAGGAACGGGTCCACATGGGGTAGGCACCGGAGCAGGGGCAGCTCTGGCCTCCAGAGCCCTTCGGCAGGCAGCCAGAGCCCATCAGCACGAGAAGCTGAAGGGTTGGCCAACCGCTCTACCAAACAAGCTTGGAAGACTTCACCCCATGAGTAAAGATTGACCAGGTTTCTGAAGAGAGGAACCTGCAGGTTTATTCCTATTTGGTGGATGAAGGGAGCTGCCCGTGGCACCGGGCAGGGTGAGGACATCCCTAACTGACATCTCCCACTGCTTCTCCCAGCCCAAATCATCCCCCTCCCCAATGCAGGGGTGTTGTCCCCCTGGACCTCCCCGAGAGGGACAAGCGAGTTGGACATCTGGGAAGCTGTTTGGCACGCAAGGGTGATGGAGCTGGCACAGGGAGCCTGACAAAGCCAGTTTTATCCCTTGCTGCTCACATTTTCATGAGATGAACAAGCCTCCAGTGAAGCAACACAGCAAGGCGTTGTGTTGGCTTGGAGAGAGCAATAGCAAAAGCTGTCTGAGTGTCCAACTCCAAGGGCTGACTTTCTTCTGCAAAAGCTTATGCAGAGCTCTTCGTGGGGAAACGCTTCTTAATCTGGAAGTACTCACATTTCTTGTATTTCATCGTCAGCCCGTACTGAGGAGTGATGTCCACCTCCTTCCCAGGGAGGAGGCTGAACTCCAGCTGCTGCAGCATGGTGGTCAAGAAGAGGAAGACTTCCCATCGGCCGATGGTCTCCCCGATGCATCGCCTCTTCCCCAAGCCGAAAGTCAGCACTTTGTCGCTCTCTGTCCTGTTTATTTCAGTCCCTGTGGCATTGAGGAATCGCTCGGGGTTGAAAGTTGAGGGATCCTTCCAAAGCTTCCTGCAGTAGAAAGGAGAGACACCTAAGGAAGTTGTTTTCACCCACCGGGATGGGAACAGAAGTCAAAAAACCTCCCTGCGCAGCAAAGCATCCCAATGTTTTCCCATTTCATCACTGGAAAAAAACACCACAAACCCAAAAGCCAAAAAAAACTTTGGCAACCTCTTTCCATGATCTGAAATGCAAACTGAGTGTCAGACCCCATCAGCTCAGTCTATTGCAATCTATTTCAAATGCCAATTGTGTTTGCCTGTGCAGATACCAGAGATGGATTTAATTCAGCATGCAGTGGCTAGAGATTCTGCAGTTTCAGCCAAAAAGAGGAGGGAAAAAATAATAAATAGATTGGTGCACAGGAATCATCAGTCAGCAGCTCTTAAAAAGGAAGGATGGAGACCTGAGGGTTTTCCCACCTTGGATCTTCCCAGCCAAACTTCCCAACCTCTCCCAGCCCAGCTGCTGGGAGGTGCCAGGTGGGATTTTCCAGTGTCTTAGCTGACAGTTTCTGCCTGGCTATGGTGAATCCTCTCTGGCCCTAAGGACAGCATTCCCATTGCAGTGCTCACCAGCGTATGCAAGAGCAGAAGGAATATTGCAGTTTTTCTGCTCTGCTGGGCTATTCATACACAAAGTCTTGAGCTTCTGATCCAAAATACCTGATCTGAGAACCACCTTCTGTATCAAGCCTTAGTTAACTTAATTCCCCTCCCCAGGAGGGTCTCTACTGGAGGGGTAAGGTCAGGCTTTGGTTTCCAGATCTCCTTTCATTCACCAAAGCTGATGATCAGCAATAACGACATGAGTCTACTGAGTTTAACGAGTCACGTCAGGACATTTTTCTCTCTGGGAAAGGGAACCAGGCAGTTGCCATTGAGGACATCCAGAGCAGCCAGCCCAGATCACAAGGGCTGCTTGGCAGGAGGATCTACCCATTCCTGATTATTCAGCAGCCCAAGCTGCCAGCCCTCGCACGTACAAGGCATTGAGGACATCACCACATTACTGCACATGAACCAGGTAAGCCCTGGTGTTGGGGAGCTGCCAAACAGGTAACCAAGTCAACCCAGAGCACCTCCACACCCAGGAAATCCAAAGTTTGGCTTAGCACCAAACCCACACCATTTTTTAATTTGGTTTTTTGGTCTGTCTGCCTTGTCCTGCCTTCACAAGCCACTAGGCTTTTGGCATGTTGCTCTTAGGGATCAGAGAGGTCCTCATGCCAAGCAAAGCCACTGAAGCCTGGGCAAGCAGGGGGCTGGAGGGAGGGATTTGGGCTACTCACTCGTCGTGATTCACTTGCCACTGGTTGATAAAGACGCAGGTATCCTTGGGGATGTAGTAGCCGTTCAGTGTCGTCGCTTTTGTCGTACTGAAAGAAATATGGGCAGAGGGGAAGAAAAATTAGGAGGAGACCCACAGCTTCGCAGCAAAATGAAGCTTGCCAAGTCCCAGGGGCGTTTCATTTCCAACGCCCTGTTTGGACTCTTGGGACAGGCTAGGAAATACCCCAGTTTGTATTTGGGAGACTAAATAGTCTTGGTTAACACTTTTCCTCAAGCAGAAAGATTCCAGTTCAGGAAGTTCATAAGCCTGGGGATGTTCGGCATCCCTCCATGAGCAAAGGCTTTGGAGTAAAACTACCCTCAAAGCAAAGGATTTGACCCCAGGAGGGCAGCTGCTGGCCCCAAGGGCTGCAGCCACAGGCACCACCACAATGTAGCAGCCTTTAAGATGAGCAATTCAGCTGCAGACTGGAATATTTCCCCATAGCAAGATTCAATTTCCAGGCAATTCCTTGTCTAAATGGCACCCCCAGAAAACCACTCAAAAAACCCACGCCAAATAACACGTCAGCTGCTCCGGCCCATACCTGTGTGGGATGGTGAAGGGCAAGAAGGAGGAGTGCCTGAAGGTCTCTAGGATGAAGGCTTCTGTGTAGGGCAGCATGCCCCGGTCTGACAGCCTCGGTCTCCTCTCCCAGCCGACGGTCTTGTCTGCAGGAGGTGAAGAGTAAGGAGTGGGTTGGGGTCATCCCTCCCCAGGAGGTTTTTGGTCCCACAGGAAGCAGGCCCATGGACTCACCTAGTTCTTCTTGGATCTTCTTCTGGATGTGGGGGTACAAGGCAACATACATGAGGCCCCAGGATAAGGCAGTTGTCACCGTGTCAAAGCCTGGATGGACATGAAAAAGGCATTTAGTTACCAAAAGACAACAGGGGAACTGGTATTTACAGACCCCGTCACTCTAGATGCTTGCCATGGAGAAGTTCCTCATCAGCTATCACTGAAAAGCCATCTGCTCCGGTCACCACTCAGAAGACCACCCCTGAGCCCAGCAGCAGCTCCAAACATCCAAGCATGGCCAAGGTCTCACCCTGACAGCCCTGCTTCCCCCACCCAGCCTTTACCCTCAAAAATGTTCTCACCAGCTCCAAAGAGGTCATTGACGATGCCAATGATCTTCTCATTGGAGACTGGCACTTGGGCATCCTCCCCTACACTATTCCCCTGGCAGTGCTCGATCAACGAGTCCGTGACATCCCGGATGTGTTCCTGTGGAAAAGCCAGTGAGTCAGGGACATCAAGGACACCCAGGATTTGGGAAACATCTCCTCCCCCAGCCAGTGCTGGCTCTTGGGGGTGGATTAAGTACACACTGGAGAGCTCAAAGGAGCTTTCCAGGGTAGAGGTGGGGGGACAAGGGACTACCTTCTTCCTTTCAGGCAGGCAGCCCCTCTGGCGGTTGTAGGCATCTCTACCTACATCCAAGAGCATCCAAGATCTTACCTTATCAAAGGTGGTGTAATGTTCCTGGACAATTTTTTTCACAAATAAGTCAAAACGCCTATTGATGTCCTTGAACATCTGCATGGGGCGGCTGGGAAGATACCGGAGCATGGGGATGAAGTCAGCAGGATTGCCAGCAGCAGCAGCTTCACCAAATTCATTGTTGAGGTTCACCAAGCTGAGCAGCTCTTGGTCGTTGTGGTCGTAGCGCTTGCCAAAGCAGATGGCACAGATGACATTGGCCACAGACACCACCACGTACCGGTAGGGGTCAAAGCTCTTCTCCTTATCCATCAGCTGCAGGAATTTGCTCACCAGGTAGTTGGCCTCCTTGGAGACGTGCTCCTCCAGGAGGCAGGTAGAAGAGGATGTGGGGCTGGGGGAGATGGAGAAGGTCTTCAGGGCATTCTGGGCCAGCTTTCTGCGGGCTTTCCACACCTCCCCTGAGTCGGGGCTGAAGGTCAGGCTCTGGCCATTCGCAATATACTGGAAACTGTGAAGGTCAGGGCGTCCCATGAAGTCTTCTCCTTGCTTTACCAGGGCTTGCCTGATGGTCTCCAGCCCACTCAGCACCAGCACGGGCCGGGTGCCAATCCTGATCTCCATGATGTCTCCATACTTCTTGCTCAGCCTGGTCAGGACCAGGTGTGGGTCCTTCCTCATCTCTAGCACGTTGCCAAGGATGGGGTAGCCTTTGGGTCCTGGGGGCCTCTTCTGGCCCTTGGGCACTTGCTGCCGCAGGGACTGGACGAGCAGAAAGACCAGGCAGAAGACAGCAGCTGCGAGGAGGACCTCGGTGGCTGAGGCAATGCCTTGGCTTCCCACCAGGGACATCACAGCCTTCATCGCTGCTGGCATTCAGAAACCTTAGTAATAAACCCAAGAGGGATTATGAAGAAGGGAAGGTCCATGGAGCACCTCTACTCTAGTTTGAGTTGCTCTTGGTAGCGACCACAGGCAAGAAAGCTGGGTTTAACTTCTGATCCAGAGCTGCACCCTCTTCTGCACTTTAGGAAACTGCTTGCACTTAAGTTTTTTGGGTTTTTTTTTTTGCTAGCCAGGACTGAGAGGAACAGGTCCCATGTTTTTTTCCCTGGGTGCCAGGGGTAGAAAAAATGTTCTTTTAACCACAGGACCTCTCGTTTGTACTATAAAGTCTTTTCCAGATCTCTTGACTAGAGGAGTAGAGCTGAATCCTATTTGAGTCAAACTAAATATATCGTTGTTGTGAATCTTCCTAAAGAGTGATTGTCACCAAAGCTAACCATGGCTGCAGTGTGGGGCCAGGAGGCTGTGGGCACCCTGTCACCAGATCTATCAGAAATCTCTCAAAAAACCCTGAGCCAGGGGTGGGAAGAGGCTGGGTCTGAAATCTCACCTCCCCTTGGGTTTGCTACACCCCACTGTGGGACACCCATGGGGTGAGGAGTCTGGGGGACTGCTGAGACCCCTGCATCCCAGTAGGTGCAGCTTAGCTAGGACCCTCTCCAAGCCCCAGGGCTGTGGATTGTGGCAAGAGGGGCAGTTGGACAAGAGCCCACCCCTCTAGAAACCACCTTCCAACAGCTCCAGGAAGGATGCTATAGGAGATTTAGGGAAGCAGAGGCAGGGGGACACCCCACAACGGGACATCCCCAGCTCTCCATCCCTCGAGGGTCTCCTGGGGGAGCTGGAAGTGCCCTATCCAAATGCAAACTCCCCATTCTGCGGGAAGAGAGCGGTGTCCCGCGGTACTCACCTCCGGAGAGGAGCGGCTGGGGGCCTGATCCTGCCGGCAGGTACCCCGCTCGCCCTTCGCTCCTGCTTTATATGCATCTCCGCTCGCCCTGATTGGCCCGGAAACCTGCCGTCACATGACCGAAGCCTAATCAAAGCTGACGTGAGGCTAAACTNCTAACCTCCCAAATAATTAAGCCGGCCCCCCCTACATCCCCCCCTAACCCCCCCCCCCCCCGCCGTGGCAGCGGCGTGGCTTGCGGGACCCCCGTCGCCCTTCATGTCCCCAAGTCGGGGGGGTCCCGCGACGTATTGGAAAAGTCAGGAGAGCGGGGGGGACGGGGACACTTTGCCGGTACCTCCCGTGGGT
>VXBW01002114.1:126023-141796 GCA_013400375.1 Thinocorus orbignyianus | reverse complement strand
CTTTCGCTGTCCCCGTCCCGGTTAAAGATTGTCCAGGTTCGCGTGAGAAGCCGCCGTGCCCTCTGTCACCTCCTGTCCCCTGGGGACAGAGCGACCCGGGAGGNAAACCGGCGCCGGTGCAGCTCAGGATCAGCGCTCCCCCCTCGTCCCCCCAACTCCGGGCTGGCTGGGAGCTCCCCAGCACCGGGTACACCGTCGGGGGGAACGGGGCTGGGTCCCCTCTGCCATGGGACTCTGCCACCACCTGCAAGGGGACAGTATCCCCCCCCTTGCCACTTGTGTCCCCCACCATAGGACACAGCCACAAGGAGGGGGTGATTTCCACTGTGCAAAGAGGGGGCGTCTCAGTCGTGCCACCCTGAATGTCCCTTCTGGAGTCCAGGGGGACACTGAACAGCATCCCTGGCTGCCTCGACTGTCTCAGGACTGTTGGGACACAGGGGACCACATGGGCCACGTCGCCGTGTCCCTAAATCCCCGGGCGGGGATGTGTCACACACACTGTGACACGGGCAGGCACCCACCTCCGCGGCTCCCAGCGAACCCACGTCCCCTCCCATCACACGTGGGGCTGGCGTTTGTCCACTCTCCACGTACACCTGCGCAGGCATGTTCCTGCACGGAGGGGGCATCCGCAGGGAGGACACGCATCCGTGCTCTCCGGCAGCCCACACCACGCGTGTTTTAGCACACAGGGTGAACAAGCACTCTATACATTTCTTCTGTTGGCATAAATAGCTCACTTTATGCACGCAAACACACGTGTGTGCTCTTGCACATCCACCTCTGCACGGATACACATGCTCTGCCACACGTGCACATGCCTGCAGGCACCTCTGTCCCCTTGCTCGCCTACATCCTTGCACACACATGCTGGTGTCACCCTATACGCAGTCAGGATGGCCCCCCAGAATGGTGACACCCACCCCCCAGAGGGACGCAAGGTCCATCTGGGTGCACTGGCAGGTGGGGTGCCAGCCCTGCCCAGGGCAGTGGACATGCAGTGGCCCTCTGGCTGTCCCCATGGCCACCTCGGAGGGCTAAGCTAGGGGCGGTGGCCAGGGTGGGAGCCCGGTGCTGGGTGAGGATGTGTTTGGGGCGTGAGGCTGCCTGGCACGCAAGGCAGCAGCTCTTAACGTTGTTCTCATCAGGAGGCACCCTGACCTCGCAGGGCTTGGCAGTGAGCACGGAGGAGGCTGGAGTGGGGGTGGGGAGGAGCAGGGAAGGGGATTTGGGGGGGTGGAAGCAGGGTAGGTGGATGATGTGCACCCCTCTTGAGCTCCTACTGCAGCCCCAGGACCCTCCCCAGCTTCTCCAGCACCTGGGGATAGGATGGATTGGGAGAGGTTGGTGGGGGTTCCCCATCCGTGCGTGGCCACCCAGGTCCGAAATGCTGCCCGGTGGGGGGCAATCTACCCCCCCTTCCTCCCCCAGTGCAGTGGAGATGGATAGATCTATGGGGACAGGAGGTGCCAGCTGGATCCAGCCCTGCATTGCCCTGCTCCTGTGAAATCCCAGCCTGTATCTTCCCCAAAATTGCTCCCAAGCCTCTTCCTTGCTGGGAGGCATGGCCAGGAGAAGCCGGGGCCGGCAGGTCTGTGAGGTACCTGGCAATTATATGATTGAATATTAGCAGCTGGGGTTTTGTAACTGTTCTTGCCCAGCTCTAATGAACAGCGTCATTGCTATTAATGAGCCCAATTAAGCCAGCTGTTGAAAGCCTTTATTAAATGCTAGCTCAGCTTTTTTACCTGGGCCAAGCTCCCACTGTACTTTCAAAGACTGAACAAAACTTGGGGCCGAACACCAAAGCTCTGCCTCATTCCTCACTGTTAATTAAATTAATCTTCCCAGCTCATCCCGCCTGCTCTTCCCAAGGACTTTTTCTTTGCCGTAGCCGAAGCAGCAGCCCACCCTTGCTGCCACATCCCCTGCCAGGTGGCGTGCTGGGTTTTCGGGGGGGTAGAGGGGGATATGAACTGCCCCAGCCTTGCTCCTTTCACCTCTCCTATCTCTCCAGCTCACCTCCTCCCCTCTGCCCCGCCACTCCTCGCCCCGGCTGCCTGTTTGCCACTGAGGAGCCCAGGGGAAACGAGCCAGCCGCCTTCTCACGCGAACCTGGGCAATCGTTAACCTGAGCCTGGCTCTGCTGCCAGGGCTGGAAGGTCCTGCCACCACCGTTGCCAGGGCAGGGGGGACCTGCTGAGTGATTCCTCCGGGATGGAGAGGGCTGTGCTGCAAGCACATCCCTGGAGAAATCCTCGGGAGCACTTCTCGAGTGGCCACAGAGGCGGCAGCCCTCTCTGCGTGATGAGAGCAGTTATGGTTCGAGGAACCCACCGCAATTTGTCATCGTTCAGATAGTTCTTCTCCCACCCAGTGACCCCTCCCCACCTGGGAAGAGGAATCTGGGAAATACAAGGAAACACGAGGGTTGCGATATAAATAGATTTAATAGGATAAGACTAGGTAATTAACATTAAAACCACTAAAGGAGCAGTATTGATCCCAATACCAGGATAAAACACACAAGGATTATCATCAACCCATTTCCCCAGCAAAAGCCATGTCCTCCCCATGGGGACAGCCCATGTGGGACCCTGCGAGCTCTGAGGCTTCAGGAGGAAGGGAAGAGCTCAGGGCTCCAGCACTGGGGCAAGGAGTTCTCAGGGTGGCAGCTGTCAAGGGAGAGAGAGAACCCCTCAGCAAACTTTCCAATTTATGCTCAAAGTGCCATTCGTGGTATGAAATAACCCTGTTGGCAGCTTGGGTCAAGTGCCCGGCTCTGGCTCCTCCTCATCCCCACACCCCAGGAGCTCGAAAACACTGAGACCGTGAATCCCACATCCCAGAGCTGGCTATAAAGCAAATATTTTCACAAATTCAGACACTGAGTCTTCTAAAAGTGGAGTTTTCCCCAACATTAGGAGAGAATGTGCCACTCAAACCAGGACAATGCTCCAGTCAGCCCAGGAAAGGTCTTTGGGGCAAATGCTGGCACTCACATCCCATGGGACAGTGAGGCTGGGAGCCTGTCCCCCATCACAGCAGGGCTTGGGGACCCCCCTCTGCCTCCCCACCTCAGGCTCTGGGGCAGGAGGAGTCCATTTTCATCCCCCAGACCCTGGTGGAGCTGAGGAAATATCCACCCTGGTGTCTTGGGCTGGCTCCAGCCAGGTTTGGCCCCATCTGTTAATGGGCAGCCCAAGGCTTTCCTGCCATGACCCCTCCGAGATAAGCACCTGGCCAGGAAACAAGTGGAGGGCATATAAGCTGTGGTCTTCCAGCAGGCAGGAGAAGAAGGTCCAGGAAGCAGGAGAAGAAGGTCCAGGTGGCAGAAGAGGATCCCTCCTTCTCCCCAGGGCAAGGCAGCTGCCAGACACCCTCTGCCTATCTTTGCTGGGCAGTCAAACCAGCCCCATCTACTTCAAGGACCCGAGGTAGGACACGATGTGTGCGTGCATGTGTTTACGTGTGGTTTTGAAGATGGATATAGGGCTGGGAAGGTCCTAGTTGAGTCCGAAGGAGAAATTCATCCACCAGGCTCTCCCCTCCCTCCCCTGCCCACACAGGGAGCCGTGCAGTCCTGTGGCCACCCAGCAGATCCAACCTGATGGGCATAAATCCTCACAGAGTTGGTGAAATGGGGACAGTTTCATTGAGGTGCTGCTGTTCTTCCCCTCCTGCCTCCCTGTCCTTTTTTGAGCTGCAGTTTCCTGTGTCTTGTTGCAAACAGACCATCTCCCATGGCTGTTGCCAGTGTGTGCTTGGGTCTTCTGCAGGGGAAGGTATGACCTCTAAGGGGCTGAGGTCCCACTTACGTGATGGGTGTGTTTGGAGTCTTCAAAGGTCTCCATCTTTTGACCCTTGAGAACCCCGAAGTGCTTCATGAGGACCTTCATAATCCTGAACTATTTAAGGGCACTTGGTGCCCTTTCTGGCCATCAGGAACATCTGTGGGACGCTGCTTCTTGCTAACCCTGGCTTTTCACCATGATTTTGTTAACTTTCTCAGGGTTCCTACGTGCTGGCAGCGATGAAGGCTGTGATGTCGCTGGTGGGAAGCCAAGGCATTGGCTTAGCCACTGAGGTCCTCCTCGCAGCTGCTGTCTTCTGCCTGGTCTTTCTGCTCATCCAGTCCCTGCGGCAGCAAGTGCCTAAGGGGCAGAAGAGGCCCCCAGGACCCAAAGGCTACCCCATCCTTGGCAACGTGCTAGAGATGAGGAAGGACCCGCATCTGGCCCTGACCAGGCTGAGCCAGAAGTATGGGGACATCATGGAGATCAGGATTGGCACCCGGCCCGTGCTGGTGCTGAGTGGGCTGGAGACCATCAGGCAAGCCCTAGTGAAGCAAGGAGAAGACTTCATGGGACGCCCTGACCTTCACAGCTCCCGCCTTGTTGCAGATGGCCAGAGCCTGACCTTCAGCCCTGACTCAGGGGAGGTGTGGAAAGCCCGCAGAAAGCTGGCCCAGAATGCCCTGAAGACCTTCTCCATCTCCTCCAGCCCCACATCCTCTTCTGCCTGCCTCCTGGAGGAGCACGTCTCCAGGGAAGCCAACTACCTGGTGAGCAAATTCCTACAGCTGATGGATAAGGAGAAGAGCTTTGACCCCTACCGGTACGTGGTGTTGTATGTGGCCAATGTCATCTGTGCCATCTGCTTTGGCAAGCGCTACGACCACAACGACCAAGAGTTTCTCAATATAGTGAGCGTAACTGAGCAGTTCAATGACGTTGCTGTTTCTGGTTACCCTGCTGACTTCATCCCCGTGCTCCGGTATCTTCCCAGCCGCGCTATGAGTTTATTTAAAGATTTCAACAAGCGATTCGTCCATTTCCTGCAGAAGATTGTCAAAGAGCATTATGAGACCTTTGACCAGGTAAGAGCTTGCAGGACCCTCACCTGCCCCAGAGATGTTCCTACTCTTTGTCCCTCTCCATTAGCGAGTTGCTTTTCTTCTTGCAGCCAAGTGACCACGGACATTCATGTTTCTGTGGGTATTGTTGTAAGTCCAGCTGTAGACTCATTCCTGTGGGATCTGTTGAGCAGCCCAGTACTGCAGTCCTCCTTTTCCTCCATGGCCCTGTGTGATAGGGAGAGTTTGTTGGTTGACCATCTGATCTGTCAGCAGAGGCATGTGCCACATTAAAAACCACTCCCTCGTTTCCATAGGTTGCAAAAGCAGTAGGGACTATGGAAGAGGAAAGATGAGGTTCTTCAGAGCTCGTAGGACCCAGGGTTCCCCCAGCAGCAGATCATTGCTTAGTAATACCCATTCCTCTGCTGGTTCTGCTGCCATGACTTGCTTTTTCTTGCTCTCAGAACAACATCCGAGACATCACTGACGCCCTCATTGAGCAGTGCATGGAGAAAAAAGTGGAAGGAAATGGTGCCACACAGATCCCTAAGGAGAAGATCGTCAACCTTGTGAATGACCTCTTTGGAGCAGGTATCTTTTTACACTGGTCCCTCAGCTACTGCAGATTTTCTCAGCCTCCTTGTGTTACTGCTCTGTCTGATCTATCTTTGACCAGCACCTGGCAGCCAGTTTGGCTCTAAGCACTCGATCTCCTGCTCACTGATCTTTCTGGACCTTCCGAGGACACCTCTAGACACTAGCATGGAACATCAGCTCTGGAAAGAGGCTTTGGGGATAAATGAAGGGCACAGCTTGTAGCTCAGACAAGCTTCACAAGCTAGGGTTGCTATTCCTCGTTGAGAGATATGCCTATTGGCTAATTCATCTCTGAGTTGTTCTATGGAAACTCCCTTGATTCTGGAGAAGTTGGACAAACCCAAGGATGAATCAGGATGAGTGAAAGGAGAACATTTTGGCAAAGTTTCCTCCAATGGGACAGAAACCCAAGTCTTACTGTGTACATAGGATGCCCTCTGCCCTCTTAGCCATCCAAGACTGTTCCATGCAATGGTTAAACAGCAACCCAGGGCATGTGTCCTTCACAATGAGCAGATCTTACCTACATGCTTTCGTCTTTGACCAGGATTTGACACTGTGACAAATGGTATTTCCTGGTGCCTCATGTATCTTGTGACGTACCCCCACATCCAGAAGAAGATCCAGGAAGAACTAGGTGAGTCCATGAAACTGCTTTCTTTAGGGCCAAAACCTCTCCAGTGAGGGATGACCCCAACTCACTCCCTCCTCTTGACCTCTCACAGATCAGACCATTGGCCAGGAGAGGAGACCGAGGCTGTCAGACCGGGGCATGCTGCCCTACACAGAAGCCTTCATCCTGGAGATGTTCAGGCACTCCTCCTTTGTGCCCTTCACTATCCCTCACAGGCAAGTGTTGAGGTTGCAAAGGAGGTGGAGGGACAAGGTGGACTTGAGGCACTTTGTCACAGCCACCCCAGCAGCAGTGTGATGAGGGGCAGGGAGATTATCATCGACTTGTAGAGTGATGTGTTCATCATGGACCCAGGGAGCTCACAGCTCTTGTGCAGGGTAATGTGGGAGCTCCCAAAGAGCAACTCTTGCCTTCTGCCAACCTCACTTGAAGATACTTCACCTAGCTCATCTCGGGGTTGCCCAATCCAGCTCATGGACAATGCCCCTCCTAAAGCCATCTCTTTGGGCCGCGCCCTTACTTCAGCAGCATCAGGATCCAACTAATAGTCCCCTGAGGACGCAGGAAAATCTTTTTGCTTCTCAAACTCTCAGAGTCTTTTCTCTCTCCAGCACGACCAGGGACACGGTGCTGAATGGCTACTACATCCCAAAGGACCGCTGCGTATTTGTCAATCAGTGGCAAGTGAATCATGATGAGTAAGTACCTTCTGAGGCAGAAAGCCTCCTGTAGCAACACACAGGCCCCTTCCTGCACAGTTTTCTTCCTGGGCAGAAGTGAGGTCAACATGCTCGAAGAGAAAATGGAGCAGGAGAGGTATCTACAAAATTCAGGGATATTTTTACTGCTAGCGCCCACCTTCCAACGTCTCCCCTACATCCATGGCCAGGAGGCACCATCTCAGCATCTGATGTTTTCCCTTCCAGGAAACTTTGGAAGGATCCACTGGCCTTCAAGCCAGAGCGCTTCCTCAATGCTGAAGGGACCGAAGTGAACAAAGTAGATGGGGAGAAGGTGCTGATTTTTGGTTTGGGGAAAAGGAGGTGCATTGGGGAACCCATGGCCAGGTGGCAGATCTTCCTTTTCCTGTCCACCTTGCTCCAGCAGCTGGAATTCAGCGTCTGTGGTGGCAAGAAGGTGGACATAACACCAATGTATGGACTGATCATGAAGCACAAAAGATGTGAGCACTTCCAAGTCAAGCAGCGCTTCCCCATGAAGAGCATGAACTGAGCAGTGGGTTTATCCATTATCCAGATGTCTCCAGAGGGCAAAGACCTGGGTGTCTTTGTAGAAAATCTGGGTCTGGTACACTTTTATGGGATGATATAATAAACTGAAGCCACTGAAACTCTTGTCTTGTTCACTTTGTGGCATTTCTTTCCTTTTTTCATTTTTCCAGCATTTCCAACGCTGAATATTCCACCTAACGTTGGATATCCTATCACATCTAGTCTTAGGACCACAAAACACATTCACGGGGTGTGCGAACCATCTTTTGCCAGAGGGAAAGGAAATGTATCCAAAACCAGATCATCTGAATACCACGGGGCTGTATTCTTTCAGAATCACTTTTTGACAGCTGAAGGACAGCCGTCCCGTGCCATCATCCCACCACCTCCGTCGATGTTTAAGATCTTGGTTGAACTGATGCCCAAAACTTGGGTGGAGCTGAGGATGACTTTATTGAGGTCTAGCCAGTGTCACTATTTCTGGACTACTGGAGGGACAAATTTTCACTCATTGAAATTTACCTTCCTTGTAGATGTGTCCGCAGGGAAAAAGTCTTGGAAATTTTGGAGAAACGCTAATATTTCTCCCAGCTCTCTAAGAACAGCCAGTTCCCTTGTTTCTGTCCCAGCTGACTTCTTGTGTCACTCTCAGATCCCACATAGGAGAGGTTTATCTTTGTCCGTACTGGAGGTCAAAGCACTTTAGTGCCTCTCTGAGAATCTATCAGACAACCTTGCACCACTGGTCGTCCTGCTGCTCAGGTTACTTTCTTCAGAAAAAATGAGAAGGATCCTTCAAATCAACTGAGCAGGAGTAGAGCCCTTCTGGACCAGTGTGTCAGAGGACTTCTGGCACCTTCAACCTTGCTCATCATAGTCACTGCAGGCCCCGAAGGACACAAGGAAGGATGCTTTTACCCCTTGCTGTTGAGAAAGTCAAGCTGCTGGTGTTCTGGGCTGGAACAAGGGTGTTTTCACAACGGGGGAGAGAAAGAGAACAGGACTTTCTCCAACTCAGACCCAAGAGTTTACATTGGCTGCCAGTCAACCCATGCCAGTGGAGCCAGATGCCTCCTTTCCTTCCACTTGCACGCAAAGACATCATAGCCAGCCCAGTACCTGGCAAGCAACAATACGGGAACAAGTATAACCATCCAGTGCATCATGCCCTGCTCTTGAATCCGTTCCCATGGGTGGCATCTGCTCAGCCATAGCCCCAAAACCCAACCAATGAGGGCTCCTTTCAGGTCTGAATACCAACAACTCGTCAAGCATTGCACAAAAACTTCCAAGAAGAGACAGAAACAAACGAGTGTGTCGGGGAAGAAAATGGGGAAGCTGATTGCCCAAGACTTCAGGGAGATTCCAGCAAAAGGAGGGAGGTGTTCAGACCCGCAAAACAAGCTTGAATGAAAAGGAGTAATTCTTTGTTTCTGTGTGTCCAGGTCCTGCCTGGTCATCATTTTGTGATGAAACACTGAGACAATACAGCTTCAGACCCACCCGAATTCATGGAACCAGCCTGAGCAGCCTCACACTGGCTTTGTCTTCACCACTTAATGTCATAATCCTAATATTGCAGGAAAAGCAAGGGGGGGGACCATGAGGTCCAAACTCTGGTTTGAGCTGCAGGCTATTGGAAGCACTGGAGGAAAGGTGGAAGGATGGTTTAGGGCAACCCATGAGGTCCAATCAGCCAAAAAAACATCTCCCCTCGCTATGACAATGGCCATAGGTCATGAACCACCTTTCCAGAAGGGATATCCCAAAGCCAGCATTCATCTCCTGCAGGGGAAGATGGGATGATCCTGGACATGGACCCAGATGTCCCAGTGCCCAACATGGTGATTCAGAAGAGCACCAGGGCTGCCAGGGATGTCACGCCAGCAGTATGTCATGCCACCCCTGTGGGTTGGAGAAGATCTCATGGACTTGGCGTGGTGACTCCAAGCTGCAGTGGGAACACACAATGCTGATGCTGGTGTAGGACCAGAGGCTCCATTTGTTGGAGGCATTGCGTGACTCTCTTGCCCTGAAGGCTGACTTTGCTGATAAGACCCGCAATAAGCGAGGGCAGATATAAAGAAAGAACAGTGGGAATATTTTTTTTTCCCTTTAGAGATGAGTGTTTTATAGCCCTGGGGCAGATAAGTAGATTAATATTAACATTGCTGAGGTGAAACAGCCCCTTGCTGGTGGAAGGTCTCCCCAGGATGCATTTATCAAGGGCTGATTGACTCCCATATGGGGACATTACTACCAGTCTGCACTGGGCAGAGTCTGGGCATTGGAGGGCAAAGACCTAGGAGAAAAAGTCAACCCAGTGTCAGGATGAAGGAGAAAGGGAGAGAAACGGGTAAACAGATATCCTTCCCCACACAGCCCTTCTCTTTGTGGTGTTGGAGGCGAAATGCCCCACTTTTTAAAGCTCTGTCTTAATTTGGCGTCTCTCCCTCCCCATGATGCCAATGGAGACACCCCATGCAGCTGCAGGAGACCTTTCTGGGCAGCTTGCACAGGCAGGAGGACCCCCAGAGACCTTGGTCTGACATCCCTGCATGCACACATCTCCTTGGACATTCAACAGCTAAGTGACCCCAGGCGAGGTCCCACTTTTCTTGCTGGGGATGCTGTAATTGAGCTGACCCTTCAGCCCAGCCACCTCCATCCCAAACTCTGGTGTCCTTCCAGCTCCTGGACAATATGGTTGGAACAGCAAAGCTGATCAGGCTTCTTCACCAGATATTTTCTCTGCTGGGTCTCTTGGCAGCCCCCACCATGCAAGGAGGAGAGCAGTAAGAATGGCCCAAGCATCAAAGGGGTGATGAAGGGAGAGGGACATCCTGCTCCCTTTGGGGGTGTGGGACCTTGTTACTTCACCTCCTCCTCTTCCCTGTTGCCTCTTGAGAAACAAATCCATCGATCATTGCCATGAAAGCCCCAACTGCCCACAGTGGGTAAGGGACTCGGCTCCCCTGTCTTTGTCTTTCCCCTAACTATCTTCCTCAATTAAGCCCTCCAATTACTCCCCAGGTAGCTTGCAAGTGCCACGGTTTCGTTGCTGGAACCAGGGCAGTGACAAGCCGGGGGAAGCTTTTATCACCCCACAACCGATTACTTTTATTGTGGGCTTTAAACTGAGTCAGCGGCACAGCCGTGGCAGCTGGGCTTCAGCTTCTCTTCCCAAGTGGAGAACGTTCCTTCAGGGGTGGGTTCAGGCAGCCATATACCTTCTCCTTCCAGCTGAGACACCTGCCTGCTGACAGCATTCAGGGGGGTGGCATCTCCTCCCCAGCCCCAAAACAGGCTAAAAGAACCCCTCGTGGCTCTTCCTCCTTGATGAAAGGAAGAGGGGAGTTGCTTCAACACTTAACAACCCTCCTCATTAAAAGCACATCCTGTATTTCTAACTTCTTTCCTTTGGCTGCTTGTTTATTTTTCCCCATGAGATCTGTTATCAGGACTCATCTCCTCATGGAGATTAACCCTTGGGTGTCTCTCTTTTGCCGCTAGAACCCAACACTAGTGACAGTCCCTTGACATCAAAAGGATCATCCCTTGATGCCCTAGAGCTTAAAATAAAGCTCTGAATTGTACCTGAAACTCCCTTTCTGAGCTGCCTGTGCTTTATTTCTGCTGGTGGTTTTGGTGATACATCCCTCTAAGATGGTGGCAGATGATCCTCTAAGATGCCCTGCTGCACCACCAGGGCTTGTCAGCTCCTTCCTATGGAGAAGGAAACCCCTAAACACCATCTTTCTTTTTGCAGCTCCATTCCTGGGACAGAGTTGGGCTTTCCCATGCCCTGAACCCCAGGAACAGCTGAAATAACGTCTGGTTTCTGCCTTTGGAGGGAGAAACTCCTAGTGACACAGTGCTTCTGGGGTGCTGAAGCTGGTGGGACCTTCCCTTGGTGAAGTTTCCTTCTGTGGTGTGTTGGAGAAGATGCTGGTCCTCTGCTCAACCCAGGCTGGACCTATGGATGGAGGAGAGCTTGAGCCAACAGAGCTGGACACGTTAAACCTGGTCCGTAGCTATTGCTCTGAGGGCTCCCAAATCAGTATGAACTCTTCATCCTTCTCCTACCCTTTGCTTCCCTCTGGAAAGGAGACAGCATTTGGGCTGATGAATTGCCCTGTGTCATTAGGCATTGGAGGTACAAAGTACCTGCTAATCAGAGAACATGAAAGTGGGTAAGGATGGAGTTTGGCCCCAGGTTAAGAAGGGAGCAACGAAGATGCAGAGATTACCCCTCCCTGCATGCGAACCGCTGCCAGGGTAAAGCTCCAGCTTCCTGGGAAAGGCCTCAAAGCTGGTTGTCCCCTCACCGTGGTATGGCCATGGCCATGATTTTCCAGTCGGGGATGGAAACAAGAGAGAAGAGATGGGGACCAGCCCCAGAGACACATCCCCATGGAGCCAGGGACCACCAGTGTGGGAGCACCAGCAGCACGAGCCAAAAGTGTGGTGGATTTTGGGCTCTCCCCAAACCCAGCCTCAGCAGCAGGGTGCAGGGTGGAGAGCAGGGGTGCAGCCAGGGCTGATGGTCACCTCTGTGTCCCCGAAGCTGGCACTGGGGCTGCCAGTGGCAGGGTAGCACCACACTAAGCAGAGCAAGGGTAGATGCGGATGGGAAGCACACAGAAGGATGGGTTCCCATCTCCTCCCATAAATCTCCCACTAATTGGCCTCATAATAAAGGAGGCGGGACACCTGTGGAAGGTGTCCCTGCCCATGGCAGGGGGGTTGGAACTTGATGATCTTAAAGGTCCCTTCCAACTCTGACCATTCTGTGATTCTAAGGGTTCCCAGTTGACACCACACACACACACGAGGATCCTAATTCACATTTTTGTTCCCTTTCCCTGGGGTTTAGGACACGAACGCCCTCCCGTGGCATTTGTCACACCAGCTCCACAAGTGCTTTTTGCACAGGGCACAGGGGAGCCAGGGGAGAGGAGGCACATCTGGGTAGGGGGATCTACAGGACACTGCCCTCCCACCCTGCAGAGCATCTCCCATCACCCCTGGAGCTCTGGGAGCTGCAAGAACCAGACAAACCTGCTTCCCTTCCGAATTTTTTTTTCAGCTGGAAGGTGAATTCTCTGGGGTGGAATGAGCTGGGAGCTTCCATCCTGGTTTTGCCTCTGATGTTCCAAGCCACCGCCTGTGGATTCTCTGCTGTCTACTACACTCAGCCACCCTCCCCTTTCCCTGCCCACCTCTATCTCATCCAGCCTGAGCTGCCTGGATCCCTCAAAGGCACCAAACCTGCTACCCAACAGGGACAAAACCAGCTGGGGCATGGTGAGAAGGAGCAGATCGACGGTTGCCCATGCTCTGGTCCCTTGAGTGAAGGGATCTCGCCCGCTTGGGATTTTATTCTCAGCTCCTCCTCTTTTACATTTTTTTTTTTTAATTCTGTCCTTTCTACTTTTTTCCCCTTTCCTGCTGATTCCCCAGCAGCTGAAGAGCCCCCTCTCCTGGTGCAAGGCAAGGAGATGGCCAGCCACCTCTCCTCCTGGTGTGGCCAAATCCATCCTTCCCTTCCCTTCATCTCCATCCTCAAGCCAAGACCCTTCCCAGGATGAATCCTGGCTGGGATGCTGCAGCAATCTGCATCCGGAGGATTCCCTTCTGAGTCTCCTGTGTGGCCCAGCCTTGGCCAGCATCACTTCTGTCACCCTTCCAAGACCTCCCTGGGGATGCTGGTGATCTTGAGTCTTCAGGGATGGACCTTCAGAGGGGGGAAAAACCTTCAAGAGCAGCTCTGAGCGTTCACGGCTGCATATTCCTTGGGATATTTCCATATTCCTAGCTCTGGTGGACTGGGAAAACCTAGGACTGGGCACAGTTTTCCACCAAGTTGGCTTCATGAGTTGGTCCATTGATGCAAGAGCTGAGTCCCACCAGCCTCATGCTGCTCACCAGCCCCCTGAGAGGTGTGAGGTGCTGGTGGGAAAGGGGCAGGATTCCCTGCCTCCAGCAGTGTGAGGAAGGGTCTTTCTGGACTTCTAGTTACCGTGGCACACAACGGGGTGGTGGGAGATGCTGGGTTTGGCCCCGTGGCCCGGGGGGGTTGTTCTGTGCCTGCAAGCCCTGGGGTGGGTGCAGCCAGTGCGTTGCGTAGGTGTGCTGGGGCTCGGCTTTAACAGCTGCAGGAGCTGGTTTCGCTTCCTCCCGGAGCTGCTCTGCTCAGGGGCTGAACGAGATCAAGCCCCTTCTCCCACCTCCCTGGTGCCCAACCAACCCCCTCTTTCTCCCCCCCACACAGGCCCTCGGGGTCCCTAACTCCAGCAGCTGCTCCCAGGCTCTTTCCCACACGCTGTAGGAGCAAGGAGGATGCTTCTCTCAAAAAAGTAAGCCAGATTTTGCAACCCCGTTCCCTTGGCCGCCAGGATGTCCCTATCCCTGTCTCCCCACCTGGTTTCCCCCATCCCTTGTGATGTTCACAGACACCTCCATCACCTCTTCCCGGTCCCCTCATCCTCCCCTCCCGGCCACGCAGGGTTAGGACTTGGGCTCGGTTTCTGAGCCCTCAAAGTCTAGCAGGAAAGGGGTGGTGGAGGTCAGTGGGAAGTCCCATGCCCCATCCCAGCATCCTTGGGGGCCTCACGCTTGATGGAAGTGTTGAAGGCCAGGCTAGATGGAGCTCTGAGCAACCTGGTCTGGTGGGAGGTGTCCCTGCCCATGGCAGAGGGGTTGGAACTGCATGATCTTTGAGGTCCCTTCCAACTCTTAACCATTCCATGATTCTGTGGTGCCTGGGGTGGGGGAGAGGGTCGGCCACAAACTCTTCCCAACACAACAGCATTCTTCAGAACCTCCCTGGGCCAGCGGAGCTGCTGCCCCGTTGTCCCCTCTACTGGGTAGCTGGTCACCAAAGCCTCGGTGGGGTGGGGGGACACGCTGAAGCATGGGGAGAAGCAAGAGGTGGTGAAAAAAGCAGAGGGAGGTTGGTGCCCGGGCTTCCTGCTTCACTACACACGGCAGCGGCGCTGCTGGGGCAGGAAGTGACAACCACCCCGGCGTCTCGGTGGGGCGTCACCTGTGCTTTGGCATTCCAGCAGCCAGGGTGACTTCTTGGTGGGAGCTCTCTGCCATGTCCTTTCAAGTAGTTGTGGAAAGGGAAATGGGTGGAAAGCAGCCCTGAGGAGAACAGTTTGGGGGTGTCGGTGGATGAGGAGCTCAATGTGAACTGGCAACACCCACCGGCAGCCCAGAAAGCCCACCAAGTCCTGGGCTGCACCCCCAGCAGCATGACCAGTGGGGTGAGGGGGGATTCTGCCCCTCTGCTCTGCTCTGGGGAGACCCCCCAGCAGTGCTGCCTCCAGCTCTGGAGCCACCAACAGCAGAAGGACATGGAGCTGTTGGAGCAGGGCCAGAGGAGACCAGGGAGATGCTGGAAGGGCTGGAGCTCCTCTGCTGGGAGGACAGGCTGAGGGACTTGGGAGATTCAGCCTGGAGAAGGCTCCAGGGAGACCTTTGAGCCCCTTCCAGTCCCTCAAGGGGCTCCAGGAAAGCTGGGGAGGGACTCTTGAGGGAGGGCAAAGATGGGACAAGGGGGAAGGGTTTGACACTGAAAGAGGGGAGATGGAGATGAGATGTGGGGAAGAAATTCTTTGCTGTGAAGGTGGTGAGGCACTGGAACAGGTTGCCCAGAGAAGCTGTGGCTGCCCCATCCCTGGAAGCGTTCAAGGCCAAGGCTGGATGGGGCTTGGAGCAACCTGGTCTGGTGGGAGGTGTCCCTGCCCACAACAGGGGGTGGCACTGGATGATCTTTAAGGTCCCTTCCAACCCAAACCATCCTGTGATTCTCTGATTCCAGAAGGGACTAACGTTGGTGGTGGAGAAGGAAACGTGCCAGGAGAGCCAACCGCTGTTTCCTCTCTCCCATCCCACCCTCTTGCTGTTGTTTTATCATTTTGTTGGTTAATTTTTATTTTTCTTGTTGTTTCTTAATATTTTAGCACCATCTTACACCCACTGAGCAGGCACTCCCATCCCATCAAGGAACCCAAGGGGGGGCAGTGTGGGGTCAGGCCAACCAGGGGGGCAATATGGCTTGGTTTGGGTCCTGGTGCTGGGTGAGGGTCTTGGGGGCAAGTCCCGGGTGCAGGTCTTGGGTGGTGGGTGTGGGTCCTGGTGGTGTGTCCTGGTCCTGAGGCAGGTACCAGTGGAGGGTCCCGCTGGTTCCAGGGCTGGTCCTGATGGGGTGTCCTGACACCAGGCTGGGGTTCTGGTGCTGGGTTGGGGTCCCAGCAGGAGGGTCCTGGAGCCAGGTTGGGGTCATGGTCCCGGTGGGAAGTCCTGGTGCCCACCTGATGTCCTTGTGGGGGGTGTGGGGGTCCTGGTCAGGAGTAGGGCTCCTGGTGCCGGTCTTGGTGTGGGGTCCTGGTGCCAGGCTGGCCTCCTGGTGGGGGGTCCCAGGTCCTGGTTGGGGGTCGTG
>VXBW01002114.1:72919-86421 GCA_013400375.1 Thinocorus orbignyianus | reverse complement strand
AAGAGAATAAGAAAAAAAGAGAGAAAATAAAAAAAGAGAGAAAATAAAAAAGAGAGAAAATAAAAAAATAAAAGAGAATAAGAAAAAAGAGAAAAAAATATAGAGAAAAGGAGGAAAAAAAAGGAAAAAAAAAAAGAAAAAATAAAAAGACATTTCCCCTCCTCTCTACCTGCCCCCATTCCCAGGTTCTCCTTCATGCCCGTGTTTCTGCTCTTAAAATTAATGAGATGTGCCACACTACGGACACAGCACCCCCCTTACCACCCAAAAAACCCAGCAGATCATCACATTCTTCATAGCAAAGAGGAAAAAAAAATAAAAAATCCCAAAGCTGCTTCCCCTGGCCTTCCTGCTGCTGCTGGGCTGAGGGGGAGGAAGAGACACAAAAAGACTTGGGACAGCCTGGAGACAGAAAACAATGTATTTGCTTCAGAGAATGTCCCCTCCATCATCTCCTCCCCCCACCACCACCGCTGCCTCTNCCTCTGGAAGCTGGCTCCCGTGCGGCGGTAGAGGGAATGCACCTGGGAATGGGGAAAGGGGAAGTGGAGATGAAGGAAGGCACCAGGGTGAAGCCATGACTTTGTCGCACCAACCAGCTTGGGTTTTGCTCGGCCCTGTCCCCAAGAGGTTCTCTTGGAAGAGGGTGGGTTGGAGCCACTGGCTCCACCTGGGAAAATAATGGGATGTCACGGAACTCAGGAGACCCTTGCTCAGTGTAAAATCATGGAATTGTCAGAGTTGGAAGGGACCTCTAGAGATCATCCAGTCCAACTCCCCTGCTAAAGCAGGATTGCCCAGAGCACAGCACTCAGGGCTGCATCCCGGTGGGGCCTGAAAGGTCTCCAGAGCCTCCAGTCCCCTTGGACTCCACACCCTCCCTGGGCAGCCTCTGCCAGGGCTCTCACACCCTCACTCCAAACAAGTTCCTCCTCATATTCCAATGGAACTTCCCTTGTTCCAGTTTCTGCCCATTACCCCTTGTCCTGTCACTGGGAACCACTGAGAAGAGTCTGGCTCCATCCTCCTTCAACCCACCCTTCAGATCCTTGTGAGCATGAAGAAGGTCTCCCCTCAGCCTTCTCTTCTCCAGGCTCAAGAGTCCCAGCTCTCAGCCTTTCCTCATCAGGGAGATGCTCCAATCCCTCCAGCATCTTTGTTGCCCTACGTTGGGCTCTCTCCAGTGGTTCTCTGTCTCTCTTGAACTGGGGAGCCCAGAACCAGATGCGGAAAGTGTGGAGGTCTCAGCAAAATGGCAGGTTTTGGACCAGAAACTCCTCCCAGCAGACACTAAACCTCTGCGCCTAAGGACCTGGAGGCTCCTGCAACCACAAGCATCATGTATTTCCTTCAAGAGACATTTCAGGAGAAACAGGAGGAAGCAGGAGAAACAGGAACTGGTTCAGTCTGTCCTTGCCTTCCCCAGAGCTCCATTTCTGCTGTCGGTTGCAGAAACGCGATCCTTGTGCCGTTGGGCAGAAAGAGGGCTGAAGTTTGAGAGCCAAGGGTAAAGATCCATCTTTGGATCCCACCAGGCTTCAGAAGCAGCGACACCCCAACAAAACCACCACCTTCTCAGCTCAGCCAGCTCTGGGCAGGGCTCAAGGAAAAGGGAGGTGGAAGAAAGTGGAGGTCCACGCTCAATGAGGGTGACCTTTGGGACCTACACCCACCAGGCAAAGCTTTCTACCCTCTCCTTTATCCCAACATGCGTTGGAGACCCTTCACACCCTAACAATATGCCTTCATGAAGCATTCCATCTGCACAGGAGGAAAAACTTCTTTGGGGTGAGGGTGTCAGAGCCCTGGAAGAGGCTGCCCAGGGAGGGGGTGGAGTCCCCTTCTCTGGAGACCTTCAAGCCCCACCTGGATGCAGCCCTGAGTGATGTGCTCTGGGCAACCCTGCTTTAGCAGGGGAGTTGGACTGGATGATCTCTAGAGGTCCCTGCCAAGTCTGACAATTCCCTGATTCCGTGATTCCTGTACTCAGCACTGGTGAGGTCACACCTTGAGTATTGTGTCCAGTTTTGGGCACCTCAACACAAGAGAGATCTCGAGGTGCAATTGAAGGAGCTGGGACTGTTTAGTTGGAGGAAGAGGAAGCTGAGGGGAGACCTCATCACTCTTTACAACTACTTGGAAGAACATTGTAGAGAGGTTGGTGCTGGTCTCTTCTCACAGGTAATTAGTGATAGAACAAGAGGAAACGTCTTCAAGCTGCACCAGGGTAGGTTTAGACTGGACATTAGGAAAAAACTCTTCCCAGAGAGGTCAGACACTGGAATAGGCTGCCCAGGGAGGTGGTCAAGTCCCCATCCCTGGGTGTGTTGAAGAGTCATTGAGATGTGGTGTTAGGGGATACAGTATACAGGAGAACTTTGTGGAGTGGAGTTGATGGTTGGACTCGATGATCCCAAGGGTCTTTTCCAACCTGAATGATTCTATGATTCTTTTGGGGATGGTCTGGTGGTCAGGATTTAATTGGGTGGCCTTAGCTGGGGTCTCTTCTTAGCTCATGGTGGCCCTGGACAATGCCAGGGTAGGATTTTAGGGACGTTTATATGATCTTTAGAGGTCCCTTCCAACTCTGACAATTCAGTTCCCTGATTCCGTCGTCTCTGCCTCTTGTTCCCTCACCAACACCAAGCCCCCACTTTCAGGACCCCTTAGTGTCCAAGGCCCTTGTCACCCACGCAGAAGCACAAGCACGTTAATTAGAACTCTTGACCTGACCTGAAGTCATCAGGGAGCAGCCTGACTCTGCAGATCTGCCAGTTCCCCCGAGCTCTCAACTTGTCCCCGGAGCCACTCACCTGCTTCAGGAGGAAGAGCGAGAGAACAGCGCAGAGGGTGAAGAACCCTGCCACCACCATCATGATGACAGCCACCGCCAGGTTCCCATGCAGCTCCGACAGCGCCGCGATCCAGCCGCTGCAAGAGAGGGGAGAGTGGGGTGAGAGAGTGGGTAGAGGCACCAACGGCTGCAGAACAACCTTTGGGGGAAGGTTACAGGGAATCACAGAATGGTCAGGATCAGAAGGGAGACCTCTGGAGGTCACCTCCTCCAACCCTCTGCCAAAGCTGGGTCACCGAGAGTAGGATGGACAGAAGATGTCCAGGTAGGGTTTCAATAACCTCCAGAGAAGGAGACTCCACCACAACTCTGGGCAGCCTGTTCCAGGGCTCTGCCACCCTCACAGGAAAGAAGTTCCTCGTCGTGTTCAGACAGAACTTCCCGTGTTCCAGGTTAACCCCGTTGCTCCTTGTTCTGTCACTGGGCACCACTGAGAAGAGTCAGGCCCCATCCTCTTGTCACCCACCCTGTAGATACTGCTCAGCATCGAAGACATCCCCTCCCAGCGCAAACCAAAACGTCACGGCTGTGGGAACAGGGAGCTCACCCAGGCACTTGTTTTGGGGATAGAGTCTCCATTTATCATTTTTAGAAGTGACCTTCCATCCATTTCATCCCTCCAGCGCCACCCACGTTACAGCCCTGGCCCCCTGTTCCACCCTTGGCATTGTCATAAATCAAAGACCTACACGCCACCACGATGGCTCTGCCTGGCCAGGGATGCCAGTGTTGGGAGGGGGAGGAAGAGGAAGGATGGGACGAAGTTAGAGGAAACCAGCAGTTGTCGAAGGGAAGGAGCTGGAAGGACACGGGAGTTATCAGCACTTGGTTGTGGGTGGAAGCTACTGAGATGCCTCACCTGAAACTCCCTCTTGGGGGCTGGAGAAAGGAACCTTAGAATCACAGAACTGTCTAGGTTGGAAGGGGCCTTTGAGATCATTGAGTCCAACCATCAACCTAACTCTGATAAAAACAACAACCCACCACTAAGCCACGTCACTGAGCACAATGTCAACCTGTCTTCTAAATCCCTTCAGGGATGGTGCCTCAACCACCTCCCTGGGCAGCCCATTCCAATGCTTAACCCTTTCCATGTAAAAATTCTTCCTGATATCCAGTCTGGCACAACTTGAGCCCGGTCCCCCTTGTCCCATCCGCTGTTCCTTGGGAAAAGAAACCACCCCCACTGGCTACACCCTCCTTTCAGGGAGTTGTAGAGTGTGAGAAGGTCTCCCCTCAGCCTCCTCTTCTCCAGGCTGAACACCCCCAGCTCCCTCAGCCTCTCCTCAGGCGACTTACTCTCCAGACCCCTCACCAGCTTCGTTGCCTTTCTCTGGACCTGCTCCAGCCACTCAACATCCTTTTTTTGTGGAAAGGGGCCTAAAACTGGACACAGCACTCAAGGTGGGGTCTCACCAGCGCTGAGTAGAGGGGGACAATCACCTCTGAAATCCTACTCCCCTGTTCCTGATCCAGGCCAGGATGCTGGTGGCCTTCTTGGCCACCTGGGCACACTGCTGGCTCATGTTCAACAGGCTGTTGGCCAACACCCCCAGGTCCTTTCCCGCCAGGCAGCTCCACTCTGCCCCCAGCCTGTAGTGCTGCGTGGGGTTGGTGTGACCCAAGTGCAGGACCTTGCACTTGGCCTTGTTGAACCTCATCCCATCCACCCAGCTCATCCAGATCCCTCTGCGGAGCCTTTCTACCCTCCAGCAGGTCAACGCTCCCACCTAGTTTGGTATCACCTGCAAACTTCCCAAGGGTGCACTGAATCACCTTGTCCAAACCATTGATAATTGATCATTAGCCCTTTCCAAGGGCTAACCCAAGCCAGCTGTGGGCCACCAGGAGATAGTGAACTGGGTGAGCCATACTCCAATTTGAAGGGCTGCACAACTTTCTCGCTCGTTACGGGGAAGTGGAAAGGCACATCACGCACCGCAGCCAAAAATAAACGCGCTGTCTGGCTGGAGGAAAAGGCTGCCGAAAGCTCCAGGCAGGCTCTCCAAAGTCAGACTAAAAACAGAGCGTCCCCTCCCCGTCCCCCATGACTAAGAGGCAGCGGGAGGATGGCTTTGCCCATGAGCCCTTCTGCAGGCAGCAGGGCAAAAATAGACAGCAGCTTCATGGCGCTTGTCACCTGGAGGTTTCCCCCGGGGAGAAAAACCGCTCACTGTTAACCTTTTCCCCGTTCCCAGGGGAATCTGATCCGCAGCCGGCGCGGTGAAGCGAAAGGAAAGGCGGTTGCTTTCACCACAGGGGGGCAACTGCTGACCAGAGGCCTGTGGGAGCCACTCCAGAAGCTCACACTCACCCTTCTGTACGATGCCATCAATGAAAAGTGAGGATAAAGCCCTCCTCTGCTTCGTTTTGGAAGCACAGCTCACTGGCAACACACTCAACAGAAATTCATAGAAAGATTTGGGTCCATTCTTCAAAGCCCATCCAGTCCCAGCCTCCTGGGACACCTCCCACCAAAGCAGGTTGCTCCAGGCCCCATCCAACCCGGCCTTGAACCACTCCAGGGATGGGGCAGCCACAGCTTCTCTGGGAAGCCTGTCCCAGTGCCTCACCACCCTCACAGCAAAGAGGTTCTTCCCCACATCTCAACTCAGTCTCCCCTCTTTTAGTGTCAAACCCTTCCCCCTCGCCCCATTCCTCCTCTGCCTCATCAAGAGTCCCTCCCCAACTTTCCTGGAGCCCCTTTAGGGACTGGAAGGAGCTCCAATGTCTCCCTGGAACCTTCTCTTCTCCAGGCTGAACCCCCTCAACAGCCTGTCCTCCCAGCAGAGGGGCTCCAGCCCTCCCAGCATCTCCGTGGCCTCCTCTAGCCCCACTCCAACAGCTCCGTATCCTTCCTGTGCTGAGGACTCCAAATTCAGGAAGAGTCTGGGAACAGAACGGGGCTGCCAGCAGTGGTGTGAAGTTATGCAGTGCTCAGACTCGGAGTCAGAGATCCCTCACCCCCACACTACACCCTCCATCAAGGTGGATGGAGGATGCCTTCTGCTCTATTTAAGCAGAAGGCAGACGCAGCCAAGGCGAGAGACTCAGCATGAAGAAGGGGAGAGAAGCAGCCCAGCTGGGACCTGCCAAAGCTGTAGCTTTGAGAAAGGAAAAACCCACGTGAGACAGAACATTGAACCGTTGGAAACGGACCCCAAAGCTTCTGACAGTCACAGCCCTGGTGAGAAAATGCATCCCTAAAAGGCTGCAGCCCTGCTAAACCCACAAAAAGCCAAGCTTACCTGTCTCCCCAGCCAGGAATGCCGACAGCCTGGATGATGTAGATTGCTATTTGGCAGAAGAAGATGAAAAAGAAGACGAAGAAGCTGAAGGAGCTGTCAGACCTGCAGGAGAGACAGTAGGCAGGAGTGTCACCCAGGGGCATAATCCCTGCGCGGACTCCCTTCTCCAAAAGGGATGGAAACAAACTTCAGGGCGTTCCTTTCTCCAGGGTAAAGCTGCTGAGGGGAGGTGATTTCAGGATGAATTTAATCATAGAATCACAGAATGGTTAGAGTTGGAAGGGACCTTAGATATCATCCAGTTCCAAGCCCCCTGCCATGGGGCAGGGACACCTCCCACCACACCAGGTTGCTCCAAGCCCCATCCAGCCTGGCTTTCAACCCCTCCAGGGATGGGGCAGCCACAGCTCCTCTGGGCAACCTGTTCCAGTGCCTCACCACCCTCACAGCAAAGAATTTATTCCTAATATCCAATCTAAATCTCCCCTCTTCCAATTTAAAACCGTTTCTGGGACGCCAGCATGCTCTGCTGGCTCATGTTGAGCTTCTCATCCAGGAGCACTCCCAAGTCCTTCTCCTCAGGGCTGCTCTCCAGCCATTTTCCACCAACCTGTATTTGTGCCTGGGGTTGCCACGTCACAGGTGTAGGACTCTGCACTTGGCTTGGTTGAACTTCATGCCATTTGCATTAGCCCATGTCTCAAGCCTGTCCAGGTCCCTCTGGATGGCATCCCTTCCCTCCAGCGTGTCAACCGCGCCACCGAGCTTGGTGTTGTCATAAAACTTTCTGAGGGTGCACTCTATCCCACTGTCCATGTCTCTAACAAAGATGTTAAACAGGACTGGTCCCACTACCAACCCTTGAGGAACACCACTCATCACTGGTCACCACGTGGATATTGAGCCGTTGACCGCAAACCTTTGAGTGCAGCCATCCAGCCAGTTCCTGATCCACTGAGTGGTCCATCCACCGAATCCATAACTTTCCAATTTTCAGACTAGGATTTGAGACTAGTGCAGCAAAATAACTTATAACATGTCCACTGCCCAGTGGAGAACTCTGCCTGGTAAGAGGTGGGGCAAAGGCAGCTTCCTTAACACACACAGTGTGCTCAGCACATGAATATTTCCAACAGCTTCCCAGAAATCAATGAGAAAAAAAAAAAAGGCAAAAAAAAGCAGAACCTTGTGACTGGCTGGACTTAGATTACAAGATGAGAAAGGACTGGCATAATCAAGTTGCATCAGATACTTCTAATGTGTTCAGGAACAAGCGGGTTTGATCTATTTAACGATTCAAAGAGCTGGAAAAATCCCACAGGCAATATGCAATCGGAACAGATAAACCCCAAAAACTATCCCTCCCCACCACTACCACCACTAAAAGCTGTGTCCCTGCCACAGAGGGAAAACTGTACTTGCCTGAAAGCCTTGTAAATAGGTCGGTACCAACAGAGGAAGGCACAAGGGGTGAATAAAACAAACCACAGGATGGAGAGACCAAAGTCTACTCCTCTCTGCACGTCGACTGTGAACCACGCCAGGCAGGCGAGCAGGTTGAGGAGCAGGGTGATGGAATGCACTGTTTGGGATGGGAGAAATAGAGAGAGAGAGAAAAGAAACATCAGTAAGTTCTTGGAAAACTCTCCAAGCATCCCTAACCTCTCACTGAAGGTATGGAGCTCTGTGGAAATTAAGGAGATTTTGAGTCATCTCGTTTCCTCCACTTCCTTGACAAGAAAACCAAGACTTAACCCAAGAATCCCAGCAGATCCTGCTGCTTAAAGCCAAATCTAAATCCCTGCCGGGCACCAAAATTGACAAATAGAGCCAAGACCAGTTTGCACCCCACCACTAAACTGTGCTATCTGCTGTTTTCCAGTCTCTGGAGAGTTGTTAAAAGTCTCCATTAAACCCCCATCCAAACTGTGTATGACAAACGAGCTATTCCCAAAGCATAACCTTGGAGTCCTCTACATTTGTTAGAGAAAAATAAAAGTGGGAGAAACATTATTTTAACCCCTTCAGACAACACCTAGAGAATTCACTGCCAGTGAGAACCCTGCAGTTGACACAGAACTTTCTTAGGAAGGTGTTTCTGGTGCTGTTCAAGCTATTACTTACGCATCCACAAGTAATACAGCATCTTGCATATCCGCTGGTAGTCGGCTGGGATGTCTGCTGAAAAATCCTGGTAAAAACATGGCTTGATGGGGCACTTCTTGGGAAGAGGCGGCCAGTTGTTTTGCCTTGCTGTGGGAAGGAGAAAGGAGCAGCCCTTCACTTGCTCAGCTCTCACTGAAAGACTAATTTGCAAGTAGCCATTCCCATCCACCGACATTAAAACCTTGGAAAAAGGCTAGATCTTGTGAAATAACTGGGTTTGAGCAAGGAGGACAGAGGGGATGTGTTAGCTCTGCCAGCAGGTCAGTTTGGTTTTGCTCTTTTTCCTCTGTGGGGGACAGAATTCCCCTGTGGTGGCCAAAGGGCCACCACAACTATCGCCACGTGGCCTCACAAGTCCTTATCAAAAACCAGGATTAGGGGGAAATATTGTTTCGCTGTGGTTAAGAGAGCCTCAAGACTGAGGGAAAAATACATAAATGAAGCTTTTTTTGCTCTCAGTGAAAGGCCTTAACGTGGCAGCATCACACGAGATCTCAGGCACAGATAGGAAACCAGCGTTTGAAAAACTGGACGTGGTTAAACGCAGATGCTTGAGAGGCATCACATCTCTAGCATCTCCTCTCCGAGCTCCTTTTCCACCTTGGAAGTCACAGAATGACAGGTCCAGCCCCGAGAAGGTCACCCCAGCTGCGAAGGGCTAGAGGAAAGATACCTACCCTCTTAAAAAAAACAACCAAAACCCAAAACCCACTACGTACCCTGGGAGAGGCTGAGCCTTTGTCAGGTTCTACTGTGTTTAGGAAGAACACAGTGGAGTTTGTTTAGTTTGATCTATTTAAGGATGGAAACCAAGCGACCCAGGCTCCCCTGGGCACCATGGGAAGCAGCACTCACTGTTAATGCTGGCTGCGTTGCTCTGCAATTCCCTTTCCTTCTTCTCCAGCTCAGCTGCCTTCCTCTCCAATTCCGCCTGCTGCTGAAGCAACCCGGCCTGCGCTGCCGCAGCCACAGCCTAAAAGAAGAGGGAAGAAAATACAAAAAAAAACCACCCCAAAAAACAAAGGTAAGTCCTTCCCTAAGCAAGGCAGGAGCAACGCCACCAGTAAACATGCCAGGTGCCAAACTGGAATGGAAGGAAGCAAAGGGAACTCAACAGATAGGGTTGAGGGTAATTCACAAGCTGAACACCCATGGCTGATCTGAACCTTGAGACTTNTTCTTCTCCTTTCTTTCTTGGGGGGAGGAAGGGCCATCTGTCAATTTGGTTTTGGTCAATTCAGCTGAAACCAAAACAGGATAGAAGGTAAAGCAAGCTCTGCCACCATAGGGACAGGAAAAGGGCATCACAAGAATCGCGTGCGTGCGTTCCCTACAGAGATCTGCTTCGCCCTTGGGGATGAACACAAGTTTAAAGATCACCTGGCAGCTTCCCACACCCAGCCCCAGAGAACCCCTCTCCCCCTCCTATCCTCACGCTCCTCTGGAGGTGGCAGCCAGGGGTTGGCATACCTGGGGAGTGGGCTCTATGGACGTCTGCAGGACGGCGGGCTGCGAGTGGGCAGAGGGCTGCGTGGCCGGCGTCGTCCGGGCCGCATTTGTCTGCAGGTAAATCACAAGAAAACGTTACACTTGGTGTCTTTCAGCCAGGAACAGCCCAAGTTTTAGCACTACTGAACCAGAAAGCAAGTCTGTGTTTTCAAAAAAGCTTGTTAGATCCTCAAGGAACCTGGAGGGTTACGGGAAACAACAAAATAAGGGATTTTGATCACAGTTTGTTTAAATCACAGACTTTGCTTTACCCTGGTTTCCCCGTTCTCCTTTCCCCAACTCACAGGTGGCAAGAAGGAAGCTCACACAGCAACCCACCCGTGGTATCATCAGCTCCCAGCCACGTAAATATTGATATCTCCTGCCTCAAAGCATCTTCCCCTTCACACTTCACAGGGAACAACTTCTCCCAAACTTGCGGTAAAACTGAGCAGGCGGAAAGCTCCAGCCAGGAGTTCATCCTGGCAGAGCAGCAGCTGCTCACAGCTTGCCCACAAACACAACAAACCACTGACCGTGGGGAAATCAGCCACCAACGCCTCATCAACCCCTCTAAGCCACACTTCCCAAGTGACATTCTACAGGGCTAAAGCCACCAGCGGGATAACTAGCCCAAATACAAGTGGCACCTACCAGCTGGGAGCTCTCGGAAAAGGGGTTGAATTCATCCAAGCCACTTTGGCTAGCGTTTGTGAGCTGTGTCACCGAGGGGTCCTAGAAGGAGAGAGGTTAAGAGACAAATTAGCATCAGGGCTAGATCATTAGCTCCTACATTATCCATGCTGCCCACTGTCTGTTTGCTTGTTAACTGGGAGCACAGGATGGTGTGAAACACCAGTTGGCTGGCAAGGAATTGAAGTCAGCAAGAAGATGATGGGACCACCAGGCAAGGCAAGACTCGTGGCCAGAAGTAATCTCCTGCTCAGCCAAGAGCTACACCTGAAGAACCACAACAAGCTTTTGGCATAGGAGCCCTTACCACAGGTTATTACTGGGAGTTATTCCTCATTTCCAGGGACTCAAAAGCAGGACATGGATCCACCTGCCCACAGTCACCCAGACCTGCCAGAAATCCCTCCCGAAAAGGTAAAACACCCAGAAAAGCTGAGCTGGAGCCATGATGTTGATTATTTTTGAAGGTGTTATTCCTGCCAGCATGCCCCGTTACTCACAGCATCGCTCGTCTCCAGAGAATAATCTGATGGGTGAAGAAAAGGCTCTCAGCACCTCGGCCAAAAACACCTTTCTTCCCTCACCCTTTTTATTTCCTCTCTTATATGTGCTGCTTTCCGTAGGAGATCCCTCTTTTAACTGCCAGACTTGGACTTCTGGAGCGTCTCTCTCCCCAGTTATTAGAGAAGCAATATACTTTTCCAGCTCAGAAATCCTCACTGTGGGAACAACCGGCTGGATGGGGATAGTGTAAAGAAAATTTTACAGATATATTTTAAAATGGCTTTTTATCCCTCCATCCCCCAGCAACTCCTGTCTCCAGATCAGTTATTTTCATTTTGTGCTCAATGGGGCAAGAAGCAACTGAGGCTGCGATGAGGTATGAGCAAGCAGGGGAGACTGACTGAGTCTGTACGTTGCCAAAAAAAAAGGGAAAAAGGAAAAAGAATAAACAAAAGAGTAGTTTGGCTTGTGTGCAACCCGCCGTGGAGCCATTCCTCAGGGTTTTAGCACAGCCTCCTGCCCGGCCGGCAGCACTGGGGAGAGTTAATGAGTAACCTCCTGCGGCTCCTCGACAGCAGGTGCTCCCCACGCAACAGGTTGCACTAGTTTATGAATCACACCCCCACACCCCTCCAAGGGCTGAGTGATCTCACATCACGGAATCGGGGAACTGTCAGACTTGGCAGGGACCTCTAGAGATCACCCAGTCCAACCCCCCTGCCAAAGCAGGGTTGCCCAGAGCACNAGTGCAGGGTAGAGGGGGAGAATGCCCTTACTCCACCTCCTGGCCACACTCTTCCCTATGCAGCCCAGGATTCCACTGGCCTTCTTGGCCACCAGGGCTCATTGCTGGCTCATGGATAATTGATTATCTACCAGGACCCCCAGATCCTTCTCCTCAGAAGGGCTATCCAGGAGGTCCACCCCAAAGCTCTACTGGTGCCTGGCATTCTTCCTCCCCAGATGATGATGTTTCAGATGCTGCTTGGTGAAGTTATGATGCCCCAGCCAGGCAGGATTATTGAAAATAAAACAAAACACAGACAAAAAAAAAGTGGGGAGCACCGGCCTTCCCTTCTGGAAAGAAGGGTTGCAAGGATGCACGGCATGGGTTTTATTTCACTACTTGCTCCTCTGAAGGCTTTGACCAGTTTTGTAGAGCTGTGGGGCTGTCAACACCAGCTTACCAGCTGGTTAAGGAACCACGACTGCTCCCTGTGAGTGCCGTGCCTTTTAATCCAAACCAGGTGAGGTCCCAGCCCGACTAAAGTCCAGCAGAAGGATGAGAAACTCCCTTCACGGGAGGTCCAGGAAGAGGAAAGCAAACCACTTGCATAGCCACCCAAAGAGCTCGAATGGTCAGGCTTAGAAATAAGGAGGAAAAAACCCAAAAAACCCAACAAAACCAGAATATTGAAGCAAAACACACAATTTTCTTCCTGTTGCTCAGCTCTGTTCAAAAAGAAAGCCCCTGAATTAAGTAAAAGCCCATGGAGAGGGCAGGCTACCTCCGTTTCACTCCTTCCAGCTGCAGAACAGCTCAGTTTTGAAGGGAAACTGCCTCTTATCTTACTGCATAGTTTAAAAACACCCCACACAAAAATTATAAATAGTATTTAATTAGACAGCACGGTCAAGGCCGCTCAGCTTAACCCACTTGCTGTTGTACAAACGTGGTCTAAAATAGATACACAAAGAGCAGGGAATCTGCAACACCACCAAAATGTGTTTGGCCACGCGTGTCTGTGCCCTGGAAAGGGCAAGAAGGAAAAGAGCTGCTGTGAAACAGAAGGTGACACAAAGGCATGGGCTTCCACAAGCCCCGACAACCTGGTGTGAAGGACGAGCGAGCATGTGAAATGCAACAGATGAAGGAGAAGTTGCCCAAAAGCTTCACATTTTACAGTTATTTCCTGCAAGCTACAGGCTAAAAATAAAAAATATACAGTTGACCCTCTGGAAATGAGCACAAGCCCAGCTCTTTCTGCTGGGAAACGGGAACTTAATTCAGGCACTGAACCACTCGAAGCGACGTGCCCCCACTGTCATTCCCGTGGGGAAGGAACAGCTCTCTCCTCCTTGTCCCAACGGTCCCAAGGAGCCTTCCCTCTCAGAGGGTGTAGCTGTTGAGATCTCCAGTTAAACTCCAGGGATTCTTCTCAACCTGTTCCCTGCTCCTCCAGAGCTAAAAGAAGAGGCTGAACATCTTGTTCTGGGTCTAAATGAGACAGTAACAGCCCCAAACGTCAACGGTGGGACCTCAGAGTGCAGGAAGATGCACTGAGATTCCTCTCAGGGGATTTTACAATCCTCTTTCTCTAAAGGGGATGGAAGTTTCCAGCCCTGCCCAAAGCTCATGTCAAAAGTTTTGGAGGCAGCAGCCCTTCACAGCAGGTTACTGAGTAAACTACGGGAGTTAATCATCTAATCGTCTATCAGCTAATCATCATAACTCTACCCCATGCCCACGAGACCCCACCTGGAGCCCTGTGTCCAGCTCTGGAGGCCTCAACACAGAAAGGACATGGACCTGTTGGAACAGGTCCAGC
>VXBW01002114.1:47943-61187 GCA_013400375.1 Thinocorus orbignyianus | reverse complement strand
CGCCATCGCCGCCGCCCGTCGCCATGGCCGCCCGCCGACCCCGCCCACCGGGCGCGCCGCCAGCCAATGGCAGCGCTGCAGCGCCGGCACCCAGCCAATAGGAGGCGGGGCGGTGGCCGCGGCCTCCAGCGTCCCCGTCCCTCAGGGCCCCGCGCATGCGCAGTGCGGGCAGCGGGGAATCCATAGAAATGTAAGGAATTTCCTCTTTTTGCCCCCAGATTTCTGCTGCGCTGGAAGTCCTTCCCATTATGGATTCCTAACCACGCCGGAATCCTTTCCTGGAACGGATTCCTTGCCCTGCCAAAGCACCTCTCCAGAACGGATTCCCAACCCTGTGGAATCCTTTTCCAGAAGGAATTCCCAGGTTTTCCATAACAGGTTCCCAACCCTGCCGGAATCCTTTCCCAGATCGATTCCCAACCCTGCCAGAATGCCTTCCCAGAAGGAATTCCCAGACCTGCCGGAATGCTTTCCCAGAATGGATTCCCAGACCTGCTGGAATGCCTCCCCAGAAGGAATTCCCAGCCTTGCCGGAATCCTTTCCCAGAATGGATTCCCAAACCTGCTGGAATGCCTTCCCAGACAGACTCCCAGCCCTCCCAGAATCCCTTCCCGTAACGGATTCCCAACCATGCCAGGATTCCTTCCCAGAAGGGATTCCCAGCCCTACCAGAATCCTTTTGCATTACGGATTCCCAGCCCTGCCAGAATCCCTTCCCAGAAGAGATTCCCAGCCCTGCCAGGATTCCTTCCCAGAACAGATTCCCAACCCTTTGAGAATCCTTTCCTATTACGGATTCCCAACCCTTCTGGAATCCTTTCCCATTATGGATTCCCACCCCTACCAGAATTCCTTCCCAGAACAGATTCCCAACCCTGCTGCAATCCCTTCCCAGAAGGAATTCCCAACCCTGCCAGATTCCTTTCCCATTATGGATCCCCAGCCCTGCTGGAATCCCTTCCCCATTAAGGATTCCCAATCCTGCCCTCCCCCAGCAGGAGTGCACATGGTGCCAGCAGGAGCCTCCTGCCCCCACCTCAGGGGCTTTGTTATCCCCCAGCCTCATCCAGGGATAAGGACCCTTCCTCCCTCCAGGGCACTTGGGGCTGTTTTGACCCCAGAAAGGTCCCAGTGTCCCTCCCCTGGGGACAGGCCCTCACCTCTTCCTTCCACAGTGGGGAGGATGGGGTGGGGAAGGCTTTCTTTCCTTTTCCTGGTAAAAAACAAATTAAGACATACAATCCTGCCCAGCATCCCATCAGTCAAAACCAGTTTTTCCTTTATTAGGTCCAACTTCACGTGGCACACATTGTGACTCAACAAAGGAAGAAGAAATTAGTTCTGATAAGGTAATATTTTTTTAACTTCGGTGGCTCCAGGCGACTGCGTACAACCAGGGAGCGTCGGCCCAACCCTCGGGTAACGCACCTGACAAGGAAAAGAGGGAAAAAAAATATTATAAATTGAAAACAAAACAACCCCCAAACATTAAAGCAGCAGCCTGTCATCTCCACAGTTTCCATGGGGTCTCCGAGGGGTTAGTTTCACAGCTTGTTTTTCCCCACCCAAAAAGCCCAATTTAACCACCCACCACTCCCAAGCCCAAATAACACATTCCTTCTTTCACATCCTGGAGAAGGGACTCAAATATCCAGAATGAAGGACTATTTGCAGCCCAACACCCCCTAGCTCTATCCTGAACATAAAAACCCAAACCCGAAACAACAGAAAACAACTAGAATGACACTGGAGGAACATCCAAGGGCTCTCCAAATTAGTGATTAATTACAAAAGAAGACGCTATCCTTATCCCCACACACACTCCTGCTGGAGACAGCACTGGGAGCAGAACAGGTGGGTGCTCAGGCGGTGGGGACAGGGGGTACAGGGTGGGTTATGGGGCTGGGGTACATTTGTGGGGCAGTATGGGGTACAGACATGGCAAGGGTTTTGTAACCAACATGTTCCCTTTACCCATCAAGATTTATGCTTTATCCAGGCCCAGCTCTTCCGGAGTGGAGATTCCCAGCTCGCTCAAAGTTGGTCTGAGCTCCTGGATAACGTACGGGTAGATCTCCTTGTGAGGTCCTGCCTTGTCCTAAAGGGAAAGGATGGAAAAGAGTGTTCTTTCCACAGCCAGCCACCAAAAACCGTGTCCTCAAAACAGTCCCTGGTCTGATCTGCTGTAGGAAATGGAATGAAATCAATATCGAATCATAGAATGGTCAGAGTTGGAAGGGACCTTAAAGATCACCGAGTTCCAAGCAACCTGCCATGGGCAGGGATATCTCATTGGTAAAATGGTGGGGGAGGAGGGATAAAAAAAAAAAGAATCAACTTTTGGGCAGGCCCAAGAGAAAATGTCCAACTTGTTTAAAAATAAGGAGAAAAGCATCACCCTCCTGAAATAACCTTTAGGCAGGACTCCAGGAAGGACGTAAACTCAGCCCCAAGTTCTGATAACTGGAGTTGTCTCCTTCCGTGGTGAGGGATCAGAAAACAAAAATTATATAAAAATAAATAAATAAAATAATGAGGACAACACAAGATTCTTTCACCGGTCTCTAAAAAGCACTGAGAAGAGTTGTTTCAGAGAAGAATGCAGCAAGAGCCCAGGGAAAAGCAACCGGTTGTTGAGTTGAGTTTGAAGCGGGTGGATTCCTCCACATCGGCTGTGGTGCAAAAACCAGCTGGGAAAGCCAAGTGCTGGACTCCACTGCTAGAATCGAAGAATTCCTGCCTCCCCCCAAAACCCCCCCCCCCCAAATCTTAACTTCCTGGTACGGGAAGGCTGGCCTTGGGTTTCAAGGTGCTGCTTTATGCTGGTTTTCAAGCCGGCGCAGCTTCTCCTCCCAGCCAGCTGGGTATTCAGTCCCTTAAGAAGCCGATAAACTGTCTCTGCTTGAGGTACTGCTAATATTGCTTATTGAAAAAGAAGAAGAAAAGGAAAAGGAGGAAAAAAAAAAATCCCTAAAGACTTTCCCACCAGAGTCCCATCCTGGGCTGCATCAGAAGATGTTGCCAGCAGATCCAGAGAGCCGATTCTGCCACTCTGCTCTGGTGAGACCTCACCTGGAGGTCTGTTTTGATCTTTATTCTGAAACCAGTTATTTGATGAACACTGGACCAGGTTGCCCAGGGAGGTGGTTGAGGCCCTTTCCCTGGAGATGCTCAAGGTGAGGCTCGATGAGGCCCTGGGCAACCTGGGCTAGTTGGGGGTGTCCCTGTGACTGCGGGGAGGTCGGACTAGATGCCCTTTGGAGTCCTGGACAATTCTATGCCCTCAAAATCCTCTGATTTCCAAGCTGGGAGAAGAAGCTATCGATTCCAGCACTGGGGAAAACGGCCAAGAAAAAAAATCTCCTGGCCCACAGGGCCCTCAAGGTAGCAGCTTCCCCTCCCCCCTTCCCCAAAAAGGCTCCTTCCCACTCACCTTTACCACTTCTAAGATGCGGACGGCGCTGGCAAAGTCATTTAACCGTCTGCACGCCCTCAGAGCCGCGTCGATGATTTTTGGTTCCGGCACCAGGTCGTAACCCACGAGGGTGTTTATGCCTGCGAAGGTCAGGAAACACAGGAGAAGAACTTGGGTGTCAAGGAACCTGCCGAGCCACGTTTGGCTCCACTTGATGAAAGAATTAAGCATCACCACAGCACCAGTGGCTGTGACAAACTGATTACAAGTTTTCATTGCTATTTTGGGAGGGGACACACACATGTGGCCGAGGGTTTCCTTCTGCGCTTCTCCCCTCTCTCTGTTGCTCACAGCTGGAGATTTTTTAAGACTTTTTTAAGTGGATTTGATGAAATCCCAACAGGCTGCTTTCACCCGTGCTCCCTGAAAGGAGTCAGTGCCCGTACCACTAATGATCCCATCCCGTTACAGAGTCATGAAGAACTCCAAACCACCTCATTCCTACAGATGTAATGATTCCACAACTTGAATCGCTGTCCCTTTTCCTTCCTCTCCTTCCCAAGGCTCATCCAGGTGATGCTGGAAGCTGTTACGCAAACTCTTTCTCTCTCTTATGCAAAAACCTCTTGTCTGTTACACAAACACCTTTATAAGCTCTAATTGGGGCAGCCCCGTGGCAAATAACAACAGCTGAAAACCAGCCAGTGAGCTACAGCCAAGCTGCTAAGTCAAAATCCAAAGAAAAGCGCAAGTGGTTGTGTCATCTGGGCTCAAACACACCTTCCTCAGAGCAAACCTTTCTCTCCCTCCCATTCAGGTGGAAAAAAAACCCCACGCACTGGGGTTTACAGAGGAGTAACACTTACTTCTCATCCCACGTACCTTTCCTGAGCTCCCAGGCATCGATATCTGGCTTGTTGAAGTACGTCACCCAGCGAGCGTCAAATTCTTCATCTGATTCTTGCGAGCCGTGAGAGTAGCAGCGGGCAGGCAGTACGGCTGAAGGCAGAAAGGAAGGAAGAGGCTTTGAGGAAACAAAATAACACAACCTGATCTCCTTCCATGACAAGATGACCTGATTGTTGGACAAGGGAAAGGCTGTGGATATCATCTACCTAGACTTCTAAAAAGCATCTGACACTGTTCCCCAAAGAATTCTCATGGAAAAACTGGCTGCTCACAGCCTAGATGAACACCCGATCTGCTGGATCAAGCACTGGCTGGATGGATGGTCCCAGAGTGGTGGGCAATGGAGCTAAACTCAGCTGGTGGCCAGTCACAAGTGGTGCTCCTCAGGACTCAGTGCTGGGACCGGTTCTGTTTAACATCTGATGATCTTGATGAGGACACAGAGTGTATCATCAGTAAGTCTGCCGACGACACCAGGAGTGTTGATCTGCATGAGGACAGGGAGGCTCCACAGAGAGACTTGGATAGATTGGATCAGTGGGCCAACGTTAACGGGATGAGCTTCAAGGAAGCCAAGTGCCAGGTCCTGCACTTGGGCCACACCAACCCCGTGCAGCACTACAGGCTTGGGGAAGCGAGGCTGGAGCTGCCTGGTAGAACAGGACCTGACAGTTCTACTTGACAAGCGGTTGAACATGAGCCAGCAGTGTGCCCAGGGGGCCAAAAAAGCCAACAGCATCCTGGCTTGTATGAGAAATAGTGTGACCAGCAGAAGTGGGGAGGTGGTTGTCCCCCTGGACTCAGCACTGGTGAAGCCACACCTCGAGTACTGTGTCCAGTTCTGGACATGTCAACACAACAGAGATCTGGAGGTGCTGGAGCGAGGGCAGAGGAGGGCAACGAAGCTACTGAAGGGTCTGGAGAATAAATCTTATGAAGAGTGACTGAAGGAGCTGGGACTGTTTAGTTGGAGGAAGAGGAGGCTGAGGGAGACCTCATCGTTCTCTTTTTGTAGAGAAGTTGGTGCTGGTCTCTTCTCACAGGTAATTAGGGACAGAACAAGAGGGAATGGCTTCAAGCTGCACCAGGGTAGGTTTAGACTACACATTAGGAAAAAATTCTTCCTGGAAAGAGTGGTCAGACACTGGAATAGGCTGCCCAGGGAGGTGGTCAAGTCCCCATCCCTGAGTGTGTTGAAGAGTCATTGAGATGTGGTGTTGGGGGATACGGTGTAAGGGAGAACTTTGTGGAGTGGGGTTGATGGTTGGACTCAATGATCCCAAGGGTCTTTTCCAACTTGAATGATTCCATGAATCATTCATGTGGGGAGGGAAGCCATAAAATATGTATTTCACTCCTTACAGGTAATCTAGATCAGTGCTCAGCCTGGATAAGCACTAGATGAACACAGCTTATTTAACAAGTTGTTTGTTTTGTGGCAAAGAGAGTTTTTACATGAAAATTCCAAAGCATTCCCAGGTCCTTTGCTCAGAGCAGGATTATTGAAGAGAGATGGGGAAATACAAGAAAGAAACAACTCTGCATAAACAGTCCTTAAGAGAAGCTTTTCTGTGAGCCCCGTCTCCGCAAGAGAAAGGAGTCAGCTAGAGGAACACAACACAGATGTACTTCATCACAGGCCCCTCTGAAGTAGCACAATCCTTCTGTTCCCCACACTTGACCCCTTTTGAAACCACAGGACTTGTCCGTGCAGTGAGTTCAGCTCCACACATTGTATTTTCAGCGGCATTCCTTCCAGAAAGAAACACCTATCATTTGTACCATTGTTCACTTCAGGTGAAGATGCTGGTTTATTACATAGGGACTTCCCACTGCCAGCACCTCCTGAAATTGCTCCACCACCCGTTTTGTAATGCAGGAAAAGCCCATTTCCCAACTGACAGACTTGACTCAAGAGTAAGGAGATGCAGATCTTTGATTCCACTCAGAGCTCCCAGCTGAGGAGGGCTTGCTTAGAATCCAGGCAGTCGCAGGGATCTGCACAAAAACCACCCAAGCCCAGTTACGAAGGCTCTCAAGAGCATGAGAAACAAGAGCAATCCAAGAGTTAAGGGAGAAAACAAGATCACTGCTGCCCCTGTGTTTACCCAAGATAAAACTCCTGGGTAGCAAGGTTGTAACTGCATTAATATTTTGTAATTAAGCATGAAGTGGATCATTCTCCAACAGGCAAGTAAGGTTGACAGGATTATAAACTCATTTCTTCCCTCAACACCAGCCTACCACAAATTGCCCCCCGCCTTTTTTTTTTTTTTTTTTGCTAGGCTGGTTTTTTTTAAACCCTCAAAGGTTGGAAGAGTTTTCCCAAAGGAATTAAATCCCAGGGTACAGCCAACCAGCACCGGAGGCTCTGGAAGCTGTCTTACCATCCGAGCACACCCTGGTCAGTGGCTGCTCCCTTCCCCCACCGGTAATTCCACTCCACTAATATTTGCAGAGAGGTCACACAGCAGCTTATGACCTTGCTCAGATATCGCCTGTCACTTTTTCTTTCTTCACCGAGCACCATCCACACACACTCGCCAGGTGAAAAGCATTATTTAAAAGAAGAAACCCTAAAACAGAGCAGCAGATGCCATCTGCCTTGAGTTCAGCAAGGTGTTTGACACTGTCTCCCATAACATCCTCATTAGGAAACTGTGGAAGCGTGGGCTACATGAGGGGGCAGTGAGGTGGACTGAGAGCTGGCTGTGTGTCAGGGCTCAGAGGGTTGGGATTAGAGGAGCAGGGTCAAGTTGGAGGCCTGTAACCAGTGGTGTCCTCCAAGGGTCTCTGTTTGGTCCAGTTTTGTTCAACGTGTTCATCAATNCTGGGACTCTTGAGCCTGGAGCAGGGAAGGCTGACAGGAGACCTTCTGCATGCTCACAAGGATCTGAAGGGTGGGTTGAAGGAGGATGGAGCCGGACTCTTTTCAGTGGTTCCCAGTGACAGGACAAAGGGCAACGGGCACAAGCTGGAACATGGGAAGTTCCATTGGAATATGAGGAGGAACTTCTTTGGGGTGAGGGTGTCAGAGCCCTGGCAGAGGCTGCCCAGGGAGGGTGTGGAGTCTCCTTCTCCGGAGACCATCAGTCCCCGCCTGGATGCAGCCCTGAGGGATGTGCTCTGGGCAACCCTGCTTTAGCAGGGGAGTTGGGCTGGATGAGCTCTAGAGGTCCTTGCCAAGTCTGACAATTCCCTGATTCCGTGAAGCCATGTTTCTTGCATTCTGCATACACAGTATCAGGCTGAGATGCATTTTCACATCCTTTCCCAGTTACATTCTTCCAGTTTGGAGATGACACTGATTAGCACCCTGCAAAGCAGCATCCTAATTCAAAATAAAAGAGAATCGAATGAACCACAACAACTTCAAGGAATATCTTTAGGCACAGCAAGTGACAGCCTGATCAGAACACAGTCCAGAATTTTAACAACATTTAAGGCACTACAATATTTCAGCTGCAGTTCTGGTGTACGCAATGCCTCCCAAATATTTCCATGTGTTTAATCAGTATGACTAGGTAGGGGAAAAGCAAGTGACAGGCCAACCCAGAACTGTTACACTCTTTTGCCGTGCTGTCAGGAGACTCCCCATCCCTTTCCCAGCTCCAAAACAATCTCTGACCGTGCTTTCTCCAATAAAACAACAGTGAGCTCAGAGCAAGAAAGAGCACTTCTCTGCGCCTAGGCAGTGAGTGGGAGGGGAATGCTGAAAACTCCTCAGTATGGGTCGTTTGGATGGAGGAGGGAGGAGAATACTTTATTTTTAAATTCTGAAACATAAAATCTCAGTTTGAGAAAAGCCTACATTGAAGCTTTGGAATGCCATTTTTTCAGTCAAAAAACTAGTCTTTACACTGAGTGCTCCCCCAGCCCATTTAGTCTTAAATAAAGAAATGACTTGGACTTAAAGGATCCTGAAGATAAATGAAAAAAAACCCAACAACAACAACAAAAAACCCAGAGGAATTTGAACCCTGGATTTCCAGGAGGCATTTTTCAACTGCTGCTCTGTTTCTTTACAAGCCTTTATTTCCCACACTGATGTTAACATCTCTGTAAGTACGGGAAGACAACGCTGGAAAAGCAAACACTGCCAGCCACCCTGCTGCCTGGTGTTTTCACTGGGTCCATCAAGGTCACCCATCACACACACCGTGATGGTCTCATCACCATCATCACGCCAACCCACCCCGGGTAGATTCCCAAACTCTGGGGAAAAGCAAAAAGGCATGGGTGTTTGCAGAGGTGCACATTTTTAATAGACTTTAACAAGCTTCAAGAGCTTGGGAAGCCTAAAATTATTTAGCAGCAGACAAAAGCGTATTGAATCTTCCCCAAGTGCTGAAAATTGTCGGATTTCCCTGTTAGCAAGCACAGGAAAAATAAAATATAAAAAAAACCCATGCATCAAGAGGAGCATTAATTCACCAAAAAAGCCTGGACTGGCAAGGAGAAGCACAGGCATTACACAGGGACCATTTTAAAGCATTATAAAACACAAATGTAAACCCAGAGGCTCAGGTACTAAACCCAAGGCATGGGGTTTACCGAATCACAAGATCCCGAGGATAACAGGGAAGGAGAAGGGGTGGGTAAGGGGTGAGTGGGGGTCTCGGCGAGGCAGGCCCTGCAGAGAGAGGGGCATGGAGGCTGTGCTAAAGGGACGGTGTGAGGAAGCCAAGGCTGGCTGCAGCCAGGCTTCAGCAGCACAAAGGCACGGGGAGGGAAGGATTTCAAATGGATTTTTTTAAAAAACATTGGGAACAGAAGGACCACCACCTATTGCTGCGCATTTTTTAAGCGATCCTCTCCCCACGGTAACTGCTGAATGCGCTAGAGGACAGAGGCACACACAGGGCCTCCAGCGCCTTTAACATGACCACCACCTGCCTAATTAGTCATTAATTACGATGCACACACACTGCAGCGCGTGTATTTTCATCCTACCTCCCCAGCCGCTACTTCTCATCCTTCTCCTATTAATTGGGGTGTTAATGAGAGGTGTGTGCGGAGGGGGCGACCGGAGCTGGAGCGGGGCCTGGGGTAGGCCCAGCACCTGCCGGCGGAGGTCACCGCCGGCCTCCCTCAATGTCACCTTGGCGGCAGGGCCGGGGGACCCTGCCAGCACCCGGGAAGGGACCGGGCGACCCTCCGGGGAGGCGGCGAGGCCGGTAACGGTGGGGACGGAGGCGGGGGAAGCCAGGCGGGTTACCGCGGGCGGCCCGCACTAGGCCGCAGCGGCGGCCTGTCCTCGAGTGACACCGGCAGGTCGTTACAAGGACACAGCGGGCGCCCGAGGCCCAGCACTGAGGCCAGGCCGAAGGTGGAGGGGGTGAAAGCACCGGGAAAAGGCCGGACGCGGGGCGGCCTCTCACCTGCGGGGGGACGGCGGACGGCGGCGGCGCGGAGGCCGGAGACGGCGCAGCGGCGAAGGAGCGCGGCGGCAGCCAGCATGGCGGCGGGAGGGAAGGCAGCACTGGGGTAAGGGGGGGGAAAAGGGCGGGCCGCTCAGCACCGGGACGGGGAGGGAGGAAGGGAAAGAAGGGACGGCTGTGATGGGAAGAAACGGCGGGACCGCCGCTGGGGGCCGGGCTTAGCACCTCCACCACCGGGCGGAGCCGGCCGCCATTCCGGGGAGGGGCCGGCCGCCATTTTGGGGCGGAGCCGGCAGCCATTTTGTGTTGAGGGAGGGGACGGTGGAGGGGACCGTTGATTGGGGCGGGCGTTTGGTCGGTGTCTGAGGGGCTGGTAGCAGAGGCTTTGGAGGTTTAGGCTGGCGTCTCGGTTGTCTGTGTGGGACCTCTTTAACCAGGCACGGCGCCGGTGTGGGGTCCCGAGCGTGTGCCCTCAGGGAAGCTGTGGTGTGCTTGGCACTAGCTGTGGAGAGGGAAAACCGCCTGGTTTCTTCCCAGTGAGGGGAACGTGGGACCTAGCCTGGTGCTGGCCGCAGCATCCAGCAGCTCTCCACCACATCCATCTCCCCAAACCTCCCACAGCCCCAACAAAGGGGCAATCCGTCATGAGGGGAGGGTTGACCCCAGCCACGAGCCCTGGGGGACACAGCTGGGCCTGTAAAATTACCCCCCCAAACTAGTCCTGGGGCTGTCCCTCAGTGATGCAGCATGAGAGCATCATGGCAATTCTGCTTGCTGTGGGCCCCTCAGGACTATATGGAGCCAGATGGCATTGTAAATGCTTCATATTTTTGGGTTACGGTAATTTTTTTAATTTTTTTTACCATTTTCTTATGTAGGAAAGCCTTGGTTTGCAGCCAGCAAAGCGAGGAGTGCAAGCTCCCCAGCCTCCTGAGGCATTCAAGACTGGAAATTGCCTGTGTATAGAATCAATTAAAAACCATTTTGCCCATTAACAAAAATAAGGAGAAATGACTGATCTTCATGCGTGTGTCTCATTCCCCCTCTCCTTGCTGGGAACCCCGTGATGCGGTTGGTGAGAGGCTGTTCATTCTCAGCCGCGTGGCTGGGAAAGACTTTGGGCTCTGATCTGAGTGTTTACAGAGGTTTTTATTTATTAGCATGATTTTTAGTACATTTTACGGCTTCCCTCGCATGCAGGGCGGAGGATTGGACCTGAATGGTGTCTGCACTGGAAAGATGAGGCTGGGAAGAGCCATCGCTGCGTGGGACAGAACCTTCCCAGCCCCAAAACCACAAGAAATAATTATTAAAAGAAAGAAAAAACAACCGAATAATTGGAAATTAACATTCAATCTGCGGCAGGGTAGGTAAGCAGGAGGCTACGGCCCGGAGGAGCAGCTGGCTGCTGAGGGAGATAGCAAGGTCATTGCTAAACAAAACAACACTGTGCTACATTTTCCTCCTCTTCCTCCTCTCCTCTCATTCCCACTCCCAACCCTTTGGTAAAAAAACGGGATGTCCCTGGAGAGCATAAGTGAGGTGGGGAGATAACACAGCCAGAGCATCCTTCCCAGTGCCACGGTCTGTCGCCAAGATGATCCCCTCGCCACCGCCATTTCCCCATATTCCAGCTATTTCCCAAGAGCTTTTGGGGGTCTCCAGAGCTCTGCAGCCAAGACTGGAGGATCCCAAAACCTCCCCATCCCTCACCAGGCACCGCATCCAAGACGCCACGGCTGTTTAAGGAGGATCGCACGCTCCCAGGAGCGCTTCCTCCCCCTCCAGGCTCAGCTCCACAGTCTCAGGCATGGGGTTTTATAAAATTAATTTAATTGGAAGGTATAAGAGCTGGGCTGGGTGTCTCCAAAGAGAGGAAGAGGAATCCCTTGAGAATTTTACCCTCATGATCCCCACCCAGCCCCTCACGCATCATTTAGTCCAGTGGTGATTTTTCATCTGGGGTTTTCCACCACCTAATCGTATTTTAATTTTTCCTGTTTCCAGTTCTTAGGGCATTGATTTGCAGATTCAACTCCAGGATCGGAACCTCTTCCTGTGTTTGCTTGTGGAACACGGAGAGCTGGAGAGTCCTGGACTTGGGGGGGAAAAAGGCTCCCAAAACATGTCAAATAGCTAAAAGACTAAACACAGCCCCGTACCCGCTGGTAGGAAAATTACTGAGGAAAAAAGAACTATTGCAACCTCAAAGCTTCAGCAAATTTAACTATTCCCTAAGTAAAGCTGAGCAAACAGCATAACAGCCCCCTCCCGTATTTTAACTCTAAATAATTTTTTCAAACTCAAACTTATTTAATTACGCTAAATACCCCTCAACAACAATAACAACCCTCCCACCCCCTCAGCTCCAGATCCTTCCCACCCCTCCGAGGGGGAGCCCAGCCTGGAATATCTGCTGTGAGAAGAGGGAGGAGGATGAGGAAGGCTCTTGGATTTTTGTATTATTCTTCCGTGCTGTCCCGCAGGGGGTGGGGAGCAACCTGTCCCTTCGTTTGTGCGTTCAATTCGGGGGGAAATCACAGCGGGAGATTGTCAGTGGGTTTGATTAATGAAGGTATTTAATTGGGGGTCAAAGCGTCTCTCCCAATAGCTGAGACGTGGTGCTGGGGAGCCACCTTCCCTCGGTCCACGGGGGTCCTGCAGACGTGGGGTTGGTGGTGGCATCACCCTTGGGTGGCTGAATGTGGNTGCAGCCAAGACTGGAGGATCCCAAAACCTCCCCATCCCTCACCAGGCACCGCATCCAAGACGCCACGGCTGTTTAAGGAGGATCGCACGCTCCCAGGAGCGCTTCCTCCCCCTCCAGGCTCAGCTCCACAGTCTCAGGCATGGGGTTTTATAAAATTAATTTAATTGGAAGGTATAAGAGCTGGGCTGGGTGTCTCCAAAGAGAGGAAGAGGAATCCCTTGAGAATTTTACCCTCATGATCCCCACCCAGCCCCTCACGCATCATTTAGTCCAGCGGTGATTTTTCGTCTGGGGTTTTCCACCACCTAATTGTATTTTAATTTTTCCAGTTCTTAGGGCATTGATTTGCAGATTCAACTCCAGGATCGGAACCTCTTCCTGTGTTTGCTTGTGGAACACGGAGAGCTGGAGAGTCCTGGACTTGGGGGGGAAAAAGGCTCCCAAAACATGTCAAATAGCTAAAAGACTAAACACAGCCCCGTACCCGCTGGTAGGAAAATTACTGAGGAAAAAAGAACTATTGCAACCTCAAAGCTTCAGCAAATTTAACTATTCCCTAAGTAAAGCTGAGCAAACAGCATAACAGCCCCCTCCCGTATTTTAACTCTAAATAATTTTTTCAAACTCAAACTTATTTAATTACGCTAAATACCCCTCAACAACAATAACAACCCTCCCACCCCCTCAGCTCCAGATCCTTCCCACCCCTCCGAGGGGGAGCCCAGCCTGGAATATCTGCTGTGAGAAGAGGGAGGAGGATGAGGAAGGCTCTTGGATTTTTGTATTATTTTTCCGCGCTGTCCCACAGGGGGTGGGAACCAACCTGTC
>VXBW01002114.1:0-32362 GCA_013400375.1 Thinocorus orbignyianus | reverse complement strand
AGGGGAGTTGGACTGGATGATCTCTAGAGGTCCCTGCCAACTCTGGCAATTCCATGATTCCAATGGCTTTGCGTTCTGGATGCTTCAGTGAGTTGTTTAATAATCATAAGCAAAGTGGATGTTTTCCTTGCTGTGATGGCATTAACTTAATTTTAATTAGATCTAGATAAACATGTAAAGTGGTGTAGTAGCGTTGAAATTGCCTAGCTGATATATGCACTGGATTTCCTTGCCTCTAATTACTATTGCTAATCAGTGCATAGAAGCTCAAGCTGCTAGCGTGTTCCTCTCCTAGCAATTTTTTATAAACACACTGAGAAATCTCAGGGGTCTGAGTTAAAGGTATTAATTCCAAGCAGAGCACAGGAAAAGAAGGTGTTATTGCTGTTGTGCTGCAAATGCTGGGTGCTCATGTGGCTGGTGCTGAGGTCAGGCCAACACATAACTGAGTCACACCATGAAGGATCCCAAATTAAACCCACTGCTGAGTCCTCCCGGGGAAGGAGCAAAGGGGCAAATTCCTCTCCATCGGGAACCCGGCCAACTCACTGCAAAAGCCGAGTTGGAACTGAAAATAAGGGCAGGGTAAACATCTCTTTCTCCCTTTTTGTTCTAGAAGTGAATTTACTCTTTGCTAATAGTGCATATAAGCAGGGATATTTGCTTCAATTCTGCAGAAGAGACCTGAGATATGGCTGCTCGCTCGGCCTGCCTTCCGAAGGGGCTGCAGATCCCTTCGCTTGGCACTGGTGGGGCAGTCAGCAGTTCTGACTTCCGTGTCCCTGAGAAGGTGTTTTCACTCGGTGCCTGTTGTGTTCTGTCTCTTATTCACTGGGTTTATTTCTTCTTCTCCCATCTGCTAGGGAGTCATTTCTAGCACGGCTGTAGGTATGTAGTGATGCAGTAGGAAGTAAGATGATAAAGCTTGCCTCAGGGCCCTACGTTTTTTAATTATTAAAATGTCTCCCTGCATTTAGTACTTGCCAGAGAGTACAAAAGGAAATCGACCCAGCTTGAGTGTTGGTTGTTTTCCCAGCAGTCGGTGTGAAAGGTAGATTCGTTGTGAACTCTGACTTTGTTCTACGTGTTGAAGTGTATCTCTGTTTCAGGGGAACACTCTTGGGACCTGCCTGTGCAGGCTTTAGTGTTCTCTTTACCAGTATCGGAGAGAAAACTGTACTTAAACAGGAGTACTGGACTACTGCTGTGCTTAAAGATCTGCTGATGCCCAGAAGCCTTGTGGATTGGGATCTGAGTGTTCATCCCCAGCCTGAATTACTCCAGAGTCTGCACAGTCCAGGCTTAAGTCTTTGTCCTTGGGAATAAATTGACTTTGGAGCCCTGCTGTGCTGTCCTCACTCTGAGGCACTCTGTTATTCAAGCGTCTTTGTTTTTTCTGTGCTTGTAGAGTTTGATCAGAGCATGGAGCCCTCAGCTCCAGAACCAGGGTCTCCTGTGGAAAAGAGCTCATCAACACCACGGGGAACATTCCGTGTCCTGGTGGGTGTGACTGGGAGCGTGGCTGCCCTGAAGCTGCCTGTCCTCATCGCGGAATTGCTGCAAATCCCAGGGGTGAGTAAATCTATTGACAGAAGTCCCTGTGTTTCATTTTGGGGAGAGATTTGACAACTTCTGTTGAAATGAAAAGTTCCTTCTGGTTTCAGGCTCTTTAGTTTAAAGATCTGTTGTGGGTGTGCTTCTGTTTTGTAAAGGTTGCTTAATATTTTTTCCTATTGTTAGGTGGTATTTTATACACAAGAGTTAGATTTAAACTGAATTTTAAGGGGAAAATCCCCCTGAATTTTAACTATTCCTGGATATTTTCATAGGCAAATGTTTAGGTCCTGGTATATGAGTGCAGCGTTGATCAGCTCAGCTTGCTTCACTCTCTCAAAAATGATTGAATAGGTCCTTGTCTTGGTTTGTGTTTTGTGACTTGTTTTTCTTCTGGAATATGTCCTTGTTTGAGTCAGATTCTCAGATCTGACTGCAGACACAGAAGAACGCTTTATGGAACTTGAAATCTCTAGTTGGGACCTTGGACATTTTCCTTAGGTGGCATGTGGAGTTTGCAAAAGTGGACGCTGCTGTTTGACCGACAAAGGGAAAACGGGTCTTGTGAAAACAGAGATGGAAAACACAAATCACTTTATGCATCTCTGCATATTTATTTTTACTACAGTTTATTGTCTGGAGTAACAGAGGTATCCAGCAGAGGCCACTAGTGACTAGAATCAGGGAGGGAAATGTGCGAACTTTTGCTGTAGAAGAAAGTTAGAGGAAAGCATAGAAGAAAAACTTTAAAAATGTTTTGGAGGGGTGAAATGAAAAAGTGGCAGGAGCAAGGGGGTGCATTAAAATATTGAGATAGATACTTTTTTTTTTTTTTTTTTACATAGCCAGATATATTTTTGACACTGTCCTGCATGACATCCTGGTCTAAAAATCGGAAAGTTATGGATTCGATGGATGTACCGCTTGGTAGGTGAGTGGATAAGGTAGATAAGGAACTGGCTGGATGGCCATACTCTAAGGGTTGTGGTCAATGGCTCAATGTCCAAGTGGCAAGCTGGAGAAGAGAAGGCTTCTGGGAGACCTCTAGAGCAGCCTTCCAGGATCTGAAGAGAGCTCCAGGAGAGCTGGAGAGGGAATCTTTGTCAGGGAGTGGAGTGATGGAACGAGGGGGAATTATTTTATATTGGAAGAGGGGAGCTTTAGATTAGATATTAGGAAGAAATTCTTTCCTGTGAGGGTGGTGAGGCACTGGAACAGGTTGCCCAGGGAAGTTGTTGATGCCCCATCCCCGGAAGTGTTTAAGGCCAGGCTGGATGGGGCTTGGAGCAACCTGGTGTGGTGGGAGGTGTCTCTGCCCCAGGCAGGGGGGTTGGAACTGGCTGATCTTTAAGGTCCTTTCCAACTCTAACCATTCTATGATGCTATTATTTGCCAAATTGCTAAACAGATATCCTTCTTGAGCAATTTAGGAGGCTTTGCCTGTAGAGACATGAACACAGAACCAGAAGAAGTGCAGTCCCAGCATAACTCTGCAGTACCTGGTTGATGTTGCCATCCAGGCTGGAATGGGTACCAGGGCATCTTCTAATCCCCGTCTCTCAGACTGGCTTCGCAATTGACTCCTTTCCTTTGCTCTTGGTGCTTGGAACATCCTCCTTTGCACGTGAGAGGAAGAATGCAAATGCCCCACCATAGGAATGTGAGTCAAACGCATCCCTTATCTCTGAGCATTTGATTCATAATTAAAAGCTGCAGATGGCTGGACCCGAGTTCTCTCTAAAGGCCCACAGGTCCTGTGACATTGGTTGCCAGCTTTGCACCCACTGGTTTTAGGCTTTTGTTGTACAAAAAGTGAAAGTGAAGTATGCAGTCCAGGAGCTTCCGGTACTTAATTTAATTAAAACTATTTATTTACTCACGTCTGATGTGATTTCAAGGCCTGATGTAAAACCTGCTGAGTCAGTGTGACTTTTCCAGTTGACTTGGATAGGATGGAATGTGACTTTAAAAAGCGGGGCAGAAGTGGGGGAAGCCTTTGCTACGAAAAGAGATGTGGTCAGAGGCTTGAAAGTGGGGTGGTGAGTTTAAATGGGTGTTTTGGCTAGAATGATGCTGGGTGAACAAACTCGGCAGTGGTTTCTTTCACCCTCATTAAACATCTCCATCTTGCTTTTGTTTAAACTCTTTGAAGATGTAGGAAATTTGGATGGCATCAGCTGATGCCTTTCGGGCTATTACCCTTGCACCTGGTGTTGTGGGGAGACAGCGCACGGTGTCTTTTGAGGACACTGGGTAACTCCTGTGGTTGTGCTACAAAAATATACCCATCCCTGGTATTTTTGGAGTGGCCTGGCCAGGAGTATGAGGATGAAAATCACCTTGGCAGGATGGTTGTTAGTTACAAAGATAAGAGACATCAAACTTTTCTGTGGGTGAAGTGTATTCCTCTTGAAGCTACGGGATGCGTTGTGGACATTCAGGTTGAAATCACGTCGTGTCATTTCGTTGCACTCCAGCCAGGTTACCTCTTCCTCCAGGTGCCATTTGACAAAGGAACTACTCATGCTTTTCTGCAGCAGAGGTTGTCAAAGCTCCCTCTGTGTGTGTAAAGATGTTGCTGTCAAAACTGGGGAAGTAGGAATCCTCTAACATGCACCAACCGTATTATGTGAGCACAGGAGGAGAGTGGTTTTGCAGAAAAGTTGATTCTGGAGAATTGGTTGAAGCAGTCCAAACGAAAGAACTCAAACTAGTCTAAACTCTCTCCAGTAAAGGAGTTTGAGTGTGGTTAGACTGACTTCACAGTTCCAGCAGAGATATAACCACAGGCAGAGGGTGTGCCAGGTAGGCAGAGACTAAAAAAAACAAACAACAAACTATAAAGGCTAAAGTGATCTTGAGAGAACACTGATCTCTTTCCAATGTAGCTGGAGGGACACGAAGGATTTGCTCAAAACAAGAGATCCAGCAGCCCACCCCAGCAGAAAACCTTAATTAGGGAGAATATTTAGCTGAGGGAGTTCTAATTAATAGTTTCTTGGGGGGATGGTGGACTTTGTGTCAGGGAGTGATGGGACAAGGGGGAATGGTTTTAAATTGGAAGAGGGGAGATTTAGATTAGATATTGGGAAGAAATTCTTCGCTGTGAGGGTGATGAGGCACTGGAACAGGTTTCCCAGAGAAGTTGTGGCTGCTGGAGGGGTTCAGGGCCAGGCTGGATGGGGTTTTGAGCAACCTGGTGTGGTGGGAGGTGTCCCTGCCCACGGCCAGGGGGTTAGAACTGGCTGATCTCTAAGGTCCCTTCCAACTCCAACCATTCTATGTGTCACCTCGAAGTCTTTATACTGTTGCCTGTAAAATAAGAATATCACTAACAAACATTACTGCTGAGAACTTTTAGTGCAGCCCTGGCCTGCTGGTACCATTTCAGAGAGCGGACGTCCTTCTTTAAACTGCACATTACTCTTTAAAATCACCAGATAAAGAACATCTTGCAGACCGCAAGGTTTAACACCTCACCAAAAGCCCAGGGCCTAGTGGAGAGCAGCGTTAGCACCTTTGCAGGTGTCACTGCTTGGCTCCAAAAAGCTTCCTGTTTTAATCTGTTAATCTGGAAACGATGCAGTTGATTACTGAGAATGTCATCTTCCCCGCTAGAAATGCAGCTGTGATTCCAAGCCAAGGTTGCTTGAAAAAACCCCAGGTGTTTAGAAGAGGCAAAGAACCAAGTAGATAGTACCAGATGCTGGTGTTACATGCAGCTCAGTTTTCCATTGCTCTTTCTTCAGGAAACGGGTAAAATTACCAAAGATTAATTACAGACTAAGGCTGGGATTTTCCACTGCTCCCAGCTCTTTATTCTAGGCGTGTAGGGTGCAGATAAGCAACACTCCTCTGCTCCCAGTTGAAGAGATAGTGTTGGGGAGATAGGTTAACATGTTTTGTCACTTCAACCACTGCTGTTGAAGATACCTTCTTGGAGGTTTTTGGCAGCCTGCTTTAGTGCAGACTGAGGGCTTCAACAGCTTCATACCTCAGGCTGTGGTTTCCTAGTGGGAAGGAGTTGTTGGTGAAGCTGGTTTCACCCCCGGCTCTTCATTGGGCAAATAGAACCATGCAGTGAGTTGAACTCCTTTTGACTGGAGTTGAAAATGGCCAATAATGAGGAAAAAGGGTTATTTTCCACTGTAATCTGTAGCCTGAGGTGAATCTTCCATACCAAGCCTTTCCTGAACACTTCCTCCCTGTGTTGTCCTGTCTGTTGGCTGGTTTTAAGGCACATCCCTGGGAGGAATTTGCAGCTTGTCCCGGTGTGTGCAGAGCAGCTCAGCTTCACTGTGTGTGCCCCACAGCAGGTCAGCGACTTGTAGAAACCAGGGGAAAAATCCTTTTTTTCACTTGTTAAGATTTCTGCAGGAGGAAGTAATAGAATCATGGAATGGTTAGAGTTGGAAGGGACCTTAAAGATCAGCAAGTTCAGATCAGTCATAGGCAGGAACACCTCTCACCAGACCAGGTTGCTCAAAGCCNCAGAGGTGCTCCAGTCTCTGAGAATCTTGGTGGCCCTCCCCTGGTCCCACTCCAAGAGGTCCATGTCCTTTCTGTGTTAAGGACTCCAGAGCTGGACACAGGACTCCAGGTGGGGTCTCAGGAGTGCAGAGTAAAAGGGGAGAATCACCTCCCGTGACCTGTTGGTCACACTTCTTTTGATGCAGCCCAGGATATGGTTGGCTTTCTGGGGCTGCTGGCTTGTGTTGGGCTTCTAATCCACCATCAGTCCCAAGTCCTTCTCAGGGCTGCTCTCCAGCCATTCTGTGCCCAATTTGTGCCTGGGATTGCCACATCCCAGGTGTTGGACCCTGCACTTGGTTTGGTTGAACTTCACGGGGTTTGCACTAGCCCACGTCTCAAGAGGGTCCAGGTCCCTCTGGATGGCAGGATGACATGAAAGGATCTCATGTTGTAGGGCATCTTAGCACCTCTTAAGTGTGCAAATTTTCCATGAGGTCCATGGTGGGATTTCCCCAGTAGATATCATATAACTGAAGATCCTGCTGGCTTTCAACAAGGCAGGCAGGTTTATCTAAGATTTTGCAGAGAACCTTTATGTATTTTCACCCTGTCTCTTTTTTTCCTTTGTGGAGGCCACTGGTTTACTCTTTTGGCTGCACAGAAACCCTGTGCTATCAACATACCTACACAGAGGTTTTCTTCTTCCCAGTACCTACCTGTAAAGGAAGTATAGCTGGAAGAAACAACTGACTTGCTTCTGGTATTTTTACTGCTGACTGGAGCAAGTTTTAAAAACATGGTTTTAAAAAGTCATTTCTAGTAGTCTGCAGCTACCTCCTTACCTTTGGAATCAAGAGAGAGAGGCAGGGGGCAGAAAGAGACAGTGAGGTGTACAATGTGGTCCATTTGACCAAGAAATTGTTCTCTCTTCCCGAGCCACTCTTTCTTGTGCAAGCAGAGGTGGCCTTGCTTGGCACTGAGCCCCAGCTTGTCCCTCAGCAGGACTTTTGATCGCTCAAGAGCTGTGCTTTCTCTTGGCAGAGATCTTCCTTTTGGCTCCGAGCATGGGAAGAGCAATCCCGCACGTGCCGTGTGGGCATGCCACCCCTCGGCAGTCCTCTGGGCTGTGGTTAAGGGAATCCACCGAGGAAAGATGCTGTCCTACTCCCTCTTGCAGGCAAATTTTGAGATTAAAGGGCATCTTCCACAGAGCTTTGGTTTGCTGCTTCTTACAGTCTCTTTGAAGTTCCATGCGGAGCTGCATCTCATCCTGACCTGCTCTGTCTTCTCTGCTGTCCCTGCTCTGACCTGGCCACGGGAACGTGTTTGGCAGGCGGTGACTAATCACCTGCCCGTTTTAGGGTGGCATAATAAGAGTCTCCAGCTCCCATCAACACCTGCCATGGCCTGGCCTTTCACCTACAGTTAGGGGGAAGGTCCTCTGAGAATCCACATAGCTCTCCAAATGTTTGTTGCTTGAGCCTTCCTCCTCTACCCAGCTTTACAGGATTGCCCTCAACTCTGACCATGAATCTGTTTTTCTTTTCCACTTAGCTTGAAGTGCAGGTGGTTACTACAGAGAGAGCAAAGCATTTCTACAATGTCCAGGAGATTCCTGTCACCCTCTACAGTGACGAAGATGAATGGCAGGTGAGTTGGTCTTCCTTTGGAGACTGTGAAGGCTTCTGTCCTGTCCCCACAAGCCACGTGTGTTGTAATTCGAGTCATTCTGTCACGCTCTCATGGCTTCTACTTTCAGAAGGCCAGTGGGTTGTGCTTCAGGAAAAATAGCAGGCTCCCTGGGAGATTCATTTAGTTGTTTCAGTGCAGAACAGCAAATAAAAATGTTCCTCTAATTTTCTTTGCAAGAAACCACATTAATTTTTTATTTTTTTTTTAATCCTGGGCCAAGGCTCCTTTCTTTGTTCTAGTAAAGTACACTTTTGGAATGCGGCTTTCAAAGAATGTGGTTCCAACCATACTGTAAATAAGGATGAAAAGAAAGGCTACCCTGACTGTAGAGGGGTTTGTACCTCCCTGGCAGACTCTAGTAGGCAGTGAGGGTAGAAGTGGTCTCTCACCACCCTGGGTTTAGCTGCTATCTGCAGCTCTGAGAGGAGGACCAGGAAATGTCAAGAAAGCCACTTGCAGAATCATGGTGAGGGTGTTTGGTGCTTGTCATGAGTCATACTTGTCACAAAGATGACAGATTAATTCTCCTCAACACAGCGTACTCTGAACCTCCAGACATCGCTGACATTCACAAAACTGCTCACACTGCTTTGAAAACTCAGTCTGGTGTCTGACTGGGCAGCCTTGTGCTGGTGGGACCACCCTGCTGTAGCAGTGCAGGGGACAACCAGTCATCTGGAGCTGTCATGCACTGGTGTGATAGGTGGCTGTTGGAATTTAGAGAGGTTCTCCTGGTGGAACCAGCATTTATCTTGGAGATGCTTATGCTTGGGCTTGTGCACATGGGTAGAGGAGGTGTCATTCCAGTAAGGGATAGGTCAGTTGTCAGGTCTATGAACATCATCATAGGACATGAACAGGTGAGGCACTGGAACAGGCTGCCCAGGGAAGTTGTTGATGCCCCATCCCTGGAAGTGTTTAAGGCCAGGCTGGATGGGGCTTTGAGCAACCTGCTCTAGGGAGAGGTGTCCCTGCCCATGGCAGAGGGGTTGGAACTTGATGATCTTTAAGGTCCCTTCCAACTCTAACTATTCTATGATTCTATGATCTCTAGACCCTGAAAAATGGCTTTTTCTCTTGAATGCAGTTTTGCTGACGTGCTTTGAGAGTCCCTGGGTACGAAGAGGTTCATTATAATAAACATCAATGTTTTTTTTGTCCTCCTGCCAGTGCACTCGCATTGAGCGTTGCTTTTCTGTTGGAGACAGGCCTCCAAAAGGCGATTAACTGTTAGTCCAGCCAGCTTTCTGGCTGGTCTAGGATACTGCTGGAGATCTGCTGAGTCACAGAGTCACAGAATCTGAAATCATCAAGTCCAACCATGCACACACCCAAAAAACCAAAATAACCCACCATAAAAAACCTAAACCCCACAATACAAATCAACCAACTCAACAACCTCGGGCACTAGAGCATGCCCTGAAGTGCCACATCTACGTGTTTCTTCACCTCCAGGGATGGTGACTCCACCACCTCCATGGGCAGGCCATTCCAGAGCCTGACCCCCCTTCAGTGAAGTCATTCTTCCTAATATCTAATCTAAACCTCCCCTGCTGCAACTTCAGACCATTTCCTCTGGTCCTGTCATTATTGCCTTGGGAGAAGAGGCCAACACCCACCTCTCAACAACCTCCTTTCAGGTGGATGTAGAGGGCAATGAGGTCTCCCCTCAGCATCCTCTTCTCCAAACAAAACTTCTCTCAGCCTCTCCTCATAAGACTTGTTCTCCAGACCCCTCACCAGCTTGGTGGCTCTTCTCTGGACATGTTCCAGCAGTTTAATGTCGTTCTTGTAGTGAGGGGCCCAGAACTGGACACGGCACTCGAGCTGAGGCCTCACCAGTGCCCAGGACAGAGGCACAGTCAATTCCCTACTCCTGCTGGCCACAGTATTCCTGATCCAGGCCAGGATGCTGTTGGCCTTCTTGGCTGCCTGGGCACACTGCTGGCTGATGTTCAGCTGGCTGTCTACCAATACCCCCAGGTCCTTTTCTTCTAGACAGCTCCAGCCACTCTTCCCCCAGCCTGTAGCGTTGCCTGGGGTTGCTGTGACCAAAATGCAGGAGCTGGCCCTTGACCTTATTAGACCTCATCCCATTGGCCTTGGCCCATTGATCCAACCTGTCCAGGTCCCTCTGTAAAGCTTTCCTACCCTCCAGCAGATCAACACTTCCACCTAGTTTGGTGTCATGTGCAAACCTCCTGATGGTGCACTCAATCCCCTTGGATCTGGATAGATTATCAGTAGAGATATTAATATTAAACAAGACTGGCCCCAGAACTGAGCCCTGAGGGACACCACTGGTGATGCCACCAGCTGGATTTCACCCCATTAATCACAAGTCCCAGGGTGTTACAGCTCCAGGCAGTTGTTGTTCCTGAGGAGCCCTCGGTGGGGTGGTAGAAGGGCAGCAGGTCATGCTTCAAGGCCTGCTGATGCATTGGAAAGCAGGCTCAGAGCCCTTAGAACATGCATTTCTGACAGGAGGGTGGGAAATAAACCTGCTCAGCACCTGTTTGTGGGGTATTTTACTCTGAAAACAAACCTAGAATTTACAGTGCTTCTAGGAAAAGTAGAAGCAAGTGGAGGAGCTGGAAAAGGTATCAGGAAGCACTGGCTTTCTGGATGCTGCCTTTTTGTTGTGGTTGCCAGTGACTCAGAGAAGGAACAGTTTGTGGCCCTGGTGCAGCTTTTGCTGGCCTGTGGTTGTGCGTGTCCTCTGGGGATTAAGCACCTGATGCTTTTCGCTGCTTCTCTTGGCACTTCCGCGGTTATCTGCGCCCCGAAGAAAATGTGAAGGCTCTCTTAAGCAACTCAGAGCTTTACTGAAAATAAAAATATTCATTTATAACTGTGAGAGGAGAGTGGTGCCCAGCTCCAGGAAGGCTGGGGAGGGACTCTTGATGAGGGAGGGGAGCCGAGAAACTCCTTTCAGTGAGGGTGTGTGGCGGATTAAGGCACGGACTCTGATCAAGGGTGAATCGAAATCACTTTATTCCTACAACAGCTTGTTTATATAGCCTCCAAGAAGGATGCACGAGGTGGTCCATAAAATTTTATTGGCTAGCTTGCAGTGTTCACGGGCCTTTTCTTCTTACATGATTGGTTGCCAGCTGCTTATTTGCATCTAAAAAGCTACTTGTTTACATCTAAAAAGTCAGTTTCCCAAGCTTGTTGCTCCTTTTCTTCTTCTTATCTTGTTCTGTTTCTTTTGCCACTGTCTTATTATTCAAATCCTGTTAACTCTTCCCAACCTGTACTGTCTAGATTCCCCACAAGGGTGGTGAGACCCTGGCACAGGGGGCCCAGAGAAACTGTGGGTGCCCCATCCCTGGAGGGGTTTAAGGCCAGGTTGGATGGGACTTGGAACAACCTGCTCTGGTGGGAGGTGTCCGTGCCCAGGGCAGGGTGTTGTAACTAGATGGGCTTTAAGGTCCCTTCTAACCCAAACCATTCTATGAGTCTATGATTCTATGACATGAGTTTCTCAAGAAATGTGACCCCTGGTTTGGTCCTTCAGTTGGCTGAAAAGATGGAGCTCTCTTATCCACTGCGTGTTGAGGGAGCTCTTATTAGCAATTCTGAAGCTGAGGAGTGACGTGGATGGGGAAAGCTCTTCCCTGCAAATTTAAATCTGTGGCTGGTGGATGTGGGAATTGTCTCTGCAGGGAGTGGGTGCCAATTTGTAGAGTGCCAGACTCTGTCTGTGAACTTCCTAAACATCACCTCAACGTGGCCTTCGCTGTAGGAGGGTGGGAGTCAGAAAAATCAGAGCTGGATGCTGTCCCTGCAGGATCCCACACAGCCAGATCTTGCTCAGTGTGAGAGTAATCCTTTTCCCTTCCATTTGCATGCTGCTTACTAATGTGGGATTGACAAGATAGTGCCAATTATGCACGGCATTTGTTGTGAGAGTTCAGTAATCAGGGTTTTGTCTCCTCCCCAGCTGTGGAAACGTCGTTCAGACCCAGTCCTGCACATCGAGCTCCGGCGCTGGGCTGACCTGATGCTGGTGGCTCCTCTCGATGCAAACACGCTGGCAAAGCTCGCCAATGGCCTCTGTGACAACCTGCTGGTGAGTAACAGGGGCTCTGCTCCACAGTTCTCTCGCCTCCCAGCCTTAGACTGTCTGACCTTTCTCTCATGGAGACTCATCAAGACCAGTAAGATTTGTGTGTTCTGCTCCAGCTTCATGGGTTGTCTCTCTCTTCCCCCAGTACGGTTCCTGTATTCCTTCTCAAATAGTTGTTCTTTCCTTCCCTGACCCACTTTTCTTCCCACTCCTCATCTCTGTCCATCTCTTCTGTTAGATCCAAGTCCCTGCTTTGTGCTTTTCCTGCTTTTTTTTCAACCCATGGGTGGGATTTCTCTCTTTCTGCCTCCACCCTCTCTGCATCCTGCGTACACACACATGCGCATGAGCGCATTGGTGCCTGCACTCACTTTTGAGTTCCTCTCTGCATTTTTCAGATGCAATCTGGAAAGACACCTGTGAGATCAGATAAAATTGTTTACTTCCTGCTGCCTCACCTAACTGCAGGGCGCAGAAATTCGAACCCTCTTGCATTTACTTACCTTCCAGTTTCAGCTATAGGGGATTTGGCTTGTTCAGGCTTGTTTTTCTGGAATTAAAGGTGCTCTGGCTTGGAGGCCGATCAGAAAATGTAGTAGAAGAGCATGGGCTTTGCTGATGGATGCAGGGGAACTTCAGCATGGCTGAATGCTTTGTGTCCAAGTGTTAGGAGAAGTCCATTGCATTAACCACCCAAAAGATAAAAGATCTGCCGGGGAGCAGGGACAAGCAATGTCTTCTCCTTCTGGATCCCCGTGGTACTACAGGTGTGATGGTGGTAGCAGAGGGAAGAGCTCAGGAAGGATGACAGGGACAAACAAAGCCCTGCCAGTCTTTTTGGAGAGGAAGAGGTAGCTCCAACAAAGGAAAGCAAGTGCTGGAGGTGCTGGTTGGCAAGTTATGACAGGTTCTAGCAGACCTTCCTGTGGTGGGAAAGGTTCAAATCAGAAGGCATAAAAAAACCCAGATGATCAGGGTTCTCGTAAGCACTCTGTGATGTGAGCAGGGACCTTGCACCAGGGGCTGTTGCTTCCTTGAGAAAGCTCCCTTTGTGTGATCGAAATGCTGCTAGTACTAGGGAAAGCAATGGACATTGTATCATGAGCAACCAGTTTTATCTTTTTTTAAGGAGATGAGGTGATGATGGGTTATCTGGAAGCTCTGTATTACTGAGGAGTCAGATAAGGATTCCCTGTAGCATGGTTTGTTATCTGCCAGCATCTTCTGCAGCAGCCAGATGTGTTCCCGTTATCCTCTCTTTGTCTCGCAGAAAGGGGCAGTGTTAGTCATCCAGTTGGCATATTGCTGAAAAAAGAAAAAAAAAAACACCACAAAAGCCTTGCTTGCCAACTTTTTGTCTTTTTAGTTCTACAGCTGCCTTATCCCAAGTGTTGCCTGGGGATTTCTCTAGCTGATAATGATCTGTGGGCACCCCTCGGCTTCTCTCTGTCACCCACACGGGGCTGGAAGTCAGCAGGCACGATGTTCCAGCCTGGTTTACTCCAGCAGTCGGACTGTTTGCGTGGCCCCAAGAACAGAGTAGGATGGGATCTATCCTCCCTGTAGTCTCCCTCGTCTTTCTTGCCTGGCAGAGATGAGCTTTGCTGGAATGCAGTCCAAATTAGTAGTAGCCACGTGGATCTGCCTGTGGCTTAGTTAAGCTGCACAGACAGATTGAGGCATTGGTTGTCCCCTTAATGACCCCCAAACTGGGAAAACACTTCCGTGCAGCAAAGGGAGAAGAAAGGATAAGGAAAGACCAACCCATCTCCGAGCTGAACCTCTTGGCTTCTCTTGCAGACTTGTGTCGTCCGGGCGTGGGATCTGAGCAAACCTCTGCTCTTCTGTCCAGCGATGAACACGGCCATGTGGGAGCATCCCATTACATCTCGGCAGGTGGAACAGCTGAAAAGCTTTGGCTACGTGGAAATCCCCTGTGTGGTGAAGAAATTAGTGTGTGGAGATGAAGGTCAGTCCTTTTGCACGTCTTCTGATTAGTTTCCTGCACGAGTGCTGCTCTTCTCCTGAAAGGGATGTGCCTTCTTCTGCCGTGTGGCCTTCAAGATGTGTTGAACTGTGGGGACAAGGCGCTCCCTGCCAGGGTTTCTACAAACAAACTGGAGCTTTGCCCTGTGCTCACTGATACCTATTATTCTCCTTCATTAATTTTTAAGGAGCTGTAAGAGGCCATGCAAGTCAGACTTTCAAATCAGCCCTTAGATAGGCCTGGCATTTAAAAGAAACACTCATTCAAGAAGAAAGTAGATGAAAGGAGAAGGGAGACTTTTTGCAGTGAGCGCTGTCAGCCTGGGATTTGGGTGTCCTGACCTTGCCCTCTGCTGTTTTCATCATGCCCCAGTTCCTTATCTCTAAGGTAGGGATAATATCTTATCCCCGAGAGCAGGCAGATGAGAAGTGCTTTGTAGCCCTGGCTGAGGGCGTAGCTGGACCTGCCTTTGCCATTCGTTGTTGGTTGTTGCCTGGGTTATTTTTCAGCTTCTGGTTTGAGTTTGGATTTGGGGTTTTGCCATCAAACTTACCTGTGAAGTGGAGGAGGCAGGTGGGGAGAGCTGTCACACTCCTTTACAAAAGCCTTAACTTCCCATGCGAAGAAAAACTACTCAAATGATCTCACTTCTATTTTAGGAGCTGCTTTAAATGGAGGTATTTTGCTTTCTGGGAAATTTTTGGAAGGGCGTTTGTGCCAGCAGTTTGGATAAACGGATTCACTGGGGTTTTTGGTCAAAATTTTCTTGGGTGGATTGTCTGTAAAACATCCCCCAGTTCTAGTTGTAACAGCACAGCAGGACTCTCACTCTTGGTGTTTAACAGCCCCATCTCTAGCAGGATTTTAACGGCTCTGTTGGGTAGTTCCATAAACAGTCTGTAGCAATGAGGGGACGTGAAAAATGTTCTTCCTGCCTAAATTCTAGAGCTGGCTGCATTTCTGAATTCTTAGGTAGATGCAGTGCTTCTAGGAGAGTGGTTTTTTGGAGCTGAAAACTACGAAATATTTACAGTTAGGTAAGCGTAGTCAAGTAACTCAGACGTCAGTTGAAATATCCTGGGACCTTATGCTTCCGCTGGATTTTAGACCTGATTACAACAAAATTCTTATGTACTTGTTAAGGGAAAACGCCCAAAAGAGGTCATTCTGCACAGACATTTTGGCAGGACTGGAAAGGCTGTCTTGGCATAGCTTCTTTGTCCTTTATTTTTTCCCCCTTCATCTTTTTTACTACGTACATAGAATGTCTATCCCTGTAGCGAGCAGCCAAGTACCTCCTAATGGGCTCTGCACTTATCCTTGCAGGTTCCTCTTCCTCACCTGAGGCAGAGCTTTGTTCTTGTCTTCCCAGCTCCTCAGGCAGGGAATCTGAGGTGACAAAGGGCCACGTGAGTTGACTCACTAGCACAAATGCATCCGGGTGGGATGGTGGATTTCCATGATTTCTGCCATTCCTGGGGGCTGCTGCCCTCGCACCAGGGGCTGCCTGAGCCACACGGGAAGAGGCAAGTGAATTCATAGAATGGTTAGAGTTGGAAGGGACCTTAAAGACCGGCCAGTTTCAACCCCCCTGCCATGGGCAGGGACATTTCCCTCTATACCAGGTTGCTCCAAGCCCCATCCAGCCTGGCCTTGAACACTTCCAGTGATGGGGCAGCCACAGCTTCTCTGGGCAACCTGTTCCAGTGCCTCACCATCCTCTCAGCAAAGAAGCTCTTCCTAATATCTCATCTCAGTCTCCCCTCTTCCAATTTAAAACTGTAACCACTTGTCCTCTCACTCTACTTCCTGACCAAGAGTCCCTCTCCAGCTCTCCTGGAGCTCCCTGCAGATCCTGGAAGGCTGCTCGAAGGTCTCCCAGGAGTCTTCTCCAGGCTGAACAGCCGCAGCTCTCTCAGCCTGTCCATAGCAGAGGTGCTCCAGCCTCTGAGTATCTTGGTGGCCCTCTGCTGGACCTGTTCCAACAGTTCCATGTCCTTTCTGTGTTGAGGCCTCCAGAGCTGGACACAGGACTCCAGGTGGGGTCTCAGGAGCGCAGAGTAGAGGGAGAGAATCACCTCCCGTGACCTGCTGCTCACGCTTCTTCTGATGCAGCCCAGGATGGGGTTGGTTTCTGGGCTGCCAGTGCACACTGCTGGCTCATGTTGAGCTTCTCATCCATGAGCACTCCCAAGTCTTTCTCCTCAGAATTGCTGTGGTTTAGTACCCTGGAATGGCCAAGCAAACCAGCATTAATTTGGTGTTACCGCATTACACCAGGAGTTGTTTGGGAACTGCTTTATATTCAGTTCAGCTGCCTCCACTGTGGGAAATACATAGGAGAGGGGTGGTAGGGACAGCTGGGACAGCACTGGCCACATCCAACTCTGTTTGTGTTTATGAGTCAGCTCACAATGAGATTATTCCTGTTGGCAAATGCCAGGATTTTCCTGGCCCTGTGTAGGAAAATGATGGCAAAGGCAGTTTTTGTGGGTTAATCCCAGCTGACCAGGAAGCACCACGCAGCCAGTGGCTTCGTCCCCCACAGTGGGATGAGGCCGGGGAAAGAATCAGCAGGGTAAAAGCAAGAAAACACATGAGTTGAGACAAAGGCAGTTTAATATTTGCCATAAACTATAGTAATTCATTAAAAATCATCATGAAAAGGAAAGTAACAAAGAGAGAGAAATAAAACCTGAGAAAGGCAAGTGATGCAAATGAAAACGAACACCAATGAGCAGCCAGTCACTGAGCAGCAGCCCCCCTCACCAAGCCCCCCTGCCCCAAGCATGGTGTCCTATGGCATGGGATGTCCCTTTGGGCAGCTGGGGTCACCTGTCCCATCTCTGTCCCCTCCCAACTCCTTGTGCACCCCCAGGCTACTCGCTGGTGGGGGTGTGAGGAGCAGAAAAGGCCTTGATGGTTTATCTTCCTCCACTCACGCACTTGGGCCCACCTGAAATGAGCCAGATCCTGACTTGCTGCATTACAAGCTTTACCCAATTAATTTTCTCTTCCATAGTAAATGGAATTTTGGATGTAGAGTATGGGTAAAGCCCTGCTCAACAGTAACTGCAACATCCCTGCATTGTCAATGCTGTTTCCAGCACAAATTCGAAACATAGCCTCATATTAGCTACTGTGAAGGAAATCAACTTTATCCTGGTCAAAACCAACACAGTAGTAATGGACTCTGAGTCTCTGAAGACCCAACACTCTCAACCACTGACTTTCTCTTCTCTTCTGTTTTTTTTTTTTCTTCACCCCAAGGCCTTTCACTCTTCTTCCACACTGATTTCGGTTTTGTGGGTTTCATCCACAGAAGGGTTTGCCCAGCTTCCACCCAAGCAGCAGATAGCAAAGCTCACACATCTGGCACAGAAGAAAAGAGAGTCAGTTTGCCCCAGTTCTGTCCGTTGACGTTGTGGTTTGTCTTGCTGTGAGAAGATGGTTTATCTTCCTCCACTCATACGCCTGGGCTCACCTGAAATGAGCCAGATCCTGACTTGCTGCATTACAAGCTTTACCTGATTAATTGTTTCTTCCACAGTAAACGGAGTTTTGGATGTAGAGTATGAGTAGAAGAGGGTTAAAATAACAAAGTAGAGATGACAATTAATGTGTTTCTTTGACTGGATGGTTACAGGTAAGCTACCAACAGTTGGCCTTGATGATATCCATATGCCAGGATATAAAGAGAGCTTTGAGAGATAACTGTGCCACACGTGGGCCTGCAGCAATTTGCCTTTTACAAATGCATTTTCAACCTGCTAATATCTTCATCAACCTTGGCTGGAAGATTTTTGCCTGTAGGCACGAGCTGTGCTGTAAGACGGTCAACCTTTGGAGGATTTTGCTCTGCTGAACCTAAAAATCTGGCTGTGAATTGCCAAAGGTGTCAAGGGAGTGGGTGGTGAAGGGCAAAGGCAGGCCACGGAAATGCTCCTGAAGGGTATAGCTCTGCCAAACTTGTGAAGATGCTGTCAGGGAATTTCTCTTGTGGAGCAGGACCTGTTTTCTGCCCCTCCTCTCCTTGAGGTTAGGAGATCAGAAGGGCCCAAATCTGCCCGTGACTTGTCCACAGGAGGCTTCAGACCTTGTGGGATTTACAGGGCTGAAAAAAGCATACTGGAGAACAGGTCTTACTTTGCAGGGAAACCCAATCTTCTTCACCTTCCAAAAGCATTGTTCTTCATCATAAATCCTGTTAGATCCAGTTACACCTTCTGTCCTCGGCTTGGGTGGCTCATCTGTCCTGGAAAACTGGGAGTCAGGGTGGCCTGTCCCCTTCCCCTCCATCTCTTGCATGCCCTTAGGTCGTTACTGTCCTTTGGACTCTGCTGGTTTCACTGTTCACCTCTGCGCTCCCTAACCCAGCTGTGGAAGCAGACCAGAAAAAAAGAGGAGAACAAAGCCCCCCCAAACTAATTTCTGATGACAAATAAGGCACGTATTCTAAATTATGTGAGCAATTAGCCATTAGGACAAAAGATCAATAAGGACTCCGTTTTTTCAATCTTCCGATGGGGACAAATGCTGGTGGGAGAAGGAGCTTTCCTCAGCCCCAGGCAAATTCCAGGAGTGAATGGGCTGAGTTCCGAGTGCTGAGTTCAGTACAGGAGGTCAGACAAGATGATTTAATGATCTCTTGGCCTTAAAATTCTGAACCTCAGTTTAAAAAGTATTTGAGAGGGAAGCAACAGCAGAGAGAGCACAGATTAGATGCTCATCTGGCAACATTCTGTGTTCATCTAACCAGTCCAAAAGGAAAAACTTTCACGTGTTGTTCTGTCTGGTACTGAGTCTTCTCCCAAGAATCCCTCCCAAGATTTGAGCTGGTGCATATCCAGGACAGCTTTCGCTGAACTGGGTCTAACTGCAGAGTCCTGGAATGTTTTACTCTATCCCTGGAAGTGTTGAAGGCCAGGCTGGATGGGACTTGGAGCAACCTGGTCTAGCAGGAGGTGTCCTTGCCCATGGCAGGGGAATTGGAATTCGATGATCTTTAAGATCAGGTCCCTTCCAGCTCTAACCATTCCGTGATTCTATGAATGGTATGAATTCGGGAAGTCTTTTTTTTTTAGGCAAGGCCATTTCACAAAGATACTAAACACACACACTGTGTTTATACTGCAGAAAGGAGGTGAAATAGACTACTTTTCTACCCGAGCACTTTTGCGTGCTTGTGCCCAGGGCAGGGTGAGCTAAGACAGTAATGCCCTCTGCGGTCCAGGGTTAGGTGCAGCCACCTCTGGAGATGATTCAGAACACGAGGTGCTTATTAAGGTCATCTGAGTTGCCTTTTGAGGTTTCCTACCTCTCTCCATTGACCGAGGAGCTCGTGCTCCTGCTTAGACTGCTGAGTTATGAGCCAAACTAAGTCATCTTGAATACTCTTCTCACTCTCCTCCCCTGATGACCTTCAGCGGTGCCACAAAACCCCTGCAGAACCAGGTGGACTGAGCAGATCCTCTGCTCTTCCCAGTTCCTTTGTGTTGAGCAAGTCCTAAGGGAACGCGTAGGGGCACTTGGTGAGCTTTGCTGGGCCATGCCACCGTTGTATATCCAGTTTTCCACAGTGGCACTGCATGTGGAGAAGTGAGGAGGTGGAAGAGGGCACATACATGCCTCATGCCATCTCTGGTGGGACCCAAATTTCACCATGGGCCTTTGCTCTTACTCTGCAGGTCGAGGTGCCATGGCAGAAGTGTGGACCATTGTGGAGAGTGTGAAAAGGATCCTTGAAGAACGGGGCTTGCCAGTGGGGAGCTGATGGGTTTAGCACGTATTTGTTCTCCTCCCTGAAGATAAAACCAACAGGAAGCTGAGTGGAGATGATGTGCAGACCTACAGCGTGATCTTCAACCGAAGGAGTGAAACGGTTGGCTTCCAGCTGGTGCCAAACTGAAATGTGGTACTTTACTGCCAACTTGCAGAAACCAAAGCCAAAAAGGTACTTCTTTAGTGTGGGAAAACTCTGTGGTATCTCACAGAGAGGGGGTAACGTTTCACGAGGCCGCTTGGCCCTCCGTATTTTACACTGGATCTTTTCTGAGGAGGCTACAGAAGGAATTTCCAATGGGGATCAGGTCCTGCAGTTCCCCCAGAGGGTTCTAGAGAGGAGGGTGCTCTGCAAGTCCTGATGAGACAGGGACAATGCCAGCCCCTTCCAGCTTGTTGGTGTGGGGACATCCCTGCTCTCCAAAGCCTGGTCCTTGGCCGTGCTGGCTTCACCTTTCCAGCAGGAGTCACTGTCCATAAAGCATTTCCCCTCTAGGAACTTAATAAAAAAGAGCATTTTATTCTGCCCTGGAAGAATTGCCTCTTGTAACTGCTCTGGGGGAGGTTTGCTCCTGACATCATTGCTAAATCAGTGTGTCTGCATGCTCTTTTTATTAGGGATGGGGGGAAAAAACGACTGGAAGAAGCTTGGCCTTTGCCCTTCTGTGTCTGTTGACTGGAGGGAGATGCAGACACCGACCGTGAACCAATGTGACACCTGCCCCATCTGGGAGCTCCAGATGGAAATGAGCAGGGTGGACCCTCATGGAAAGCCCCAGCTGGGTGTTTCCCGAGGGATGAAGTCAAACTTTGGCTGTGATGATCCTTTTCAGCTTGAAAAATAACCCACTGGCATGAAAAAAAATTGGGAAATCCTGTGACCCCTATGGGCCAGAGCAGCCAGGGTGCTTCCCGGGTCCAGCCATTCCTTGAAAACATGATCTGGCTCTGGAGGGGAATGGGAGGAAAGTGGGGCTGTGCTGTGGCAGAGCACTGCTGACCCAGGTGTGGTGGTTTAGCCTCAGATGCCAGCCCTGTCCACTCTAACACCCCACAGAGGTGGGGAGAGGATTGGAAGAAAAAGGCAAAACTCATGGATTGGGACAAAAACTGTTTTAGAGAACAAGTAGAACAAGGAAAACAGTAGCAGTAACACGGATGGAGAAGGATACGAACACTGTCCCCCCTTCCCCTTCCCGAGCAGCTCCCTGCTACCCCCTGGGCATGGCTCACATGGAGTGGAATACCTGTGCCCCTGCTAGAGCCAGGGGAAAATTAACTCTATCCCTCCTGGAAACCAGGACACAGGGGAGTTTATTTTTAACTAGATCTACTCAAATGTGAGGTCTTCGGTACGGAATGTGCATCCTGCCTGTGGGGACAACCTTCAGACGGCTACGCACGAGGGAAGGGGTTATCAGGGTATGTTTGCTTTCCTTATCTATTCCACACAAATAAAATCCTCTGAACTTTCCCAAAGTTTTGGCTTTTCCACTGGCAGAGTGCTGGGGATTCAGCGCTTCAGGGGATGGAGTCAGAAGGAACTTCATGTGAGCAGAGCTTGAAGGGCCGTGGTGGGACCGCGGTCGTGAACTTTGCCATGAAGCCTTTGAGGTGTGACCTGCATCGTTAGCTTGTGCCTCTGTCTGTCTGTCTGTCCTGTCCCCCTGTCTGTCTGTCGGGGGGTCTTCCTTTATGCTTGTGGAAGGCAAGCTTCCAGGAGTTTTTCCTTGGTTTCCAGGAGTTTTTTCTTGTTTTCCAGGAGTTTTTCCTCCGCCTTCCAGAGAAATACATGTTCTGGTGGTTGCAACTCCAACTGGACCTTTGGGCTCTCCCCTTGGCTCCCCTGTGGGTGTCTTGTCCAGTTGCCTCCTAAATCCCTGACTTGGCAATGCAGGAAATCAGACAATAAGGTTCCTCATACCAGGTCAAAGCACCATGTCCTTGATAAGGGTTGGCCTGTTACAACTCTGAAGCTGCTCCATAAACATTGGCAGGTATCATCTGCCTTCTCCTGGCACCAGAGAGCGGGTGAGAAAGTGTCCAGCGTGCACTGGAGAGAGAGAGAACTCAGCAGAAAGGGGTGATGTGGCCTTTCTGGATGCAGAATTTATGTGGGGTGGCCTGATGCCACCCAGATCTGGTGTTGGTGATCGGTGGCCTGGTCTCTAGAGGCAGAAAGAAGCTGCTAAATTTGCCTCTCAGCCTTCTTGAGAGGCTTAAATTAAACCCTGTGAGGAATTTCTAGAAAAAAAGAAAAAGAAAAAGAGTTACTTCTTTGTCCTACAAATATATAGGGTGGTACTAGGCTGACCAGAACCTGGGGGAACAAGAGGAACAAAAAACCCCCAAAAAGCAAAGAAAACCCCTCTGTAGAGGACACCCCTCCCAGTCTGTCTCATCTCTGCTGCCAAAACAGGCACTAATTGTGCCGCTAAATGATCCTCTGCATGATTGCCGTGATTTCTAATTGGAGGCAGGTCGTGATAGTGTTAAGAGTTGGGATAAACCTTTCCCCAAACCACCTTTCCTTCAGGGCAAACAGAAGGAACAGTTAAGTTCCTTTTCTGGGCTGAAGCAAGAGCGTCTTCCAGCCCAGCCCTGCTCCAAGACACGTCCCCACCCAGGGCTGGGAGCTGCGGGCAGGAACCCTGCGCTGCCTGAACCCTCTGGAAAAGTGGCAGAAGGAGAAGCCTGGGGAAGCCCTCGCAGCACCATCCGGCCCTGGGAGGAGGAGGACTCGAGGACATCGGATTTCTAAGGATGAGGCTTTGCGCCAAGGCCGGGGAGCCAGATAAGCCAAGGACCAGAGCTTTGTGTAAGCTCAGGAAATGGGCACTGGTGACCTCACCCCCCCCAAACTGGGACGCTGCTTTGGGAGCAGTGTGACCAGTGGGGAGAGGGGTGGGTTCTGCCCCTCTGCTCCGCTCTGGGGAGACCCCCCAGCAGTGCTGCCTCCAGATCTGGGGCCACCAACAGCAGAAGGACATGGAGCTGTTGGAGCAGGGCCAGAGGAGGCCACGGAGATGCTGGGTGGGCTGGAGCCCCTCTGCTGTGAGGACAGGCTGAGAGAGTTGGGTTCAGTCTGGAGAATAAGAGGCTCCAGGGAGACCTTGGAGCCCCTTCCAGTCCATCAGGGGGCTCAAGGAAAGCTGGGGAGGGACTCTTGATCGAGGAGGGGAACCATAGGACGAGGGGGAGGGGTTTGACACTGAAAGAGGGGAGATTGAGTTGAGATGTGGGGAAGAACTTTGCAGTGAGGGCAGCAAGACCCTGGGCCAGGTTGCCCAGAGAAGCTGTGGCTGCTCCATCCCTGGAGGGTTCAAGGCTGGGTTGGACGGGACTTTGAGCAACCTGGTCTGTTTGATGATGTCCCTGCCCAGGGCAGGGGGGTTGGACCAGATGACCTTTAAAGGTCCCTTCCCACCCAAACTATTCAGCCGGGTGCTGATTTTTTGTTTCACTTTCCTGTGCAGCTCTCTGGTGACCCAGGCAGCAAACCCCGCCAGACCTGCTGCGCTGCAGTTTCATTCATGCTGCTTAAAACTGTTTCTTTCAGCACAGGCTCGGGAGTGATAAAGAGCTGAGACAAAAGCTCAGCTAAGGCAGCACCTTCCTCCTCTCCCGCGCTGAGACCCAGCCTGGCCTGGCCTGGGCTCGGCTGTGACCCTGAGCATCCATTTCTCTGGCTGCGTCTCCCTCATCCCTAACTTGATGTGTGATCCCGTTGCTGCTTGGCTTCATGGGGTAGAGGGGGAGGAGGAGGAAGGTGCCCATGGTGCTGTTTTGCATCCAGATGGTCAAGCTCTGAGCCCAGTGCTTTGGTCAGGTGTTGGCTCCCCAGAGGTCAAGTCCCTCTGCTGTCACTTGGGGTTGGAGGTGCATCATCCCACCCCAACCTAACCTCATCCTACCCCAGCTCCATCCCATTCTCATCCTTCCTTGGCCCCCTATCATTCCATCCTCATCCTACCTTGGCTCCATTTCATTCCATCCTCATCCTACCCCAGCTCCATCCTACCCTGGCCTCATCGCGTCCCATCCTCATCCTACCTTGGCTCCATTCCGTCCCATCCTCATCCTACCTTGGCTCCATTTCATTCCATCCTCATCCTACCCCAGCTCCATCCCATTCTCATCCTTCCTTGGCCCCCTCTCATTCCATCCTCATCCTACCTTGGCCCCATCTCATTCTATCCTCATCCTACCTTGGCCCCATCCTGTTCCAACGTCATTCTACCCTGGCTCCATCCCACCGTGGCCCCATCCTAACCTCATCCTGCCCTGACCCCATCCCAGCCTTTATCCTGGGAGCCTGCAGCAAGAGTAAAGGTCCATGAACAGATTGCAGAGAAACTCAAGTTTAAAAACAAAAAACAATGCAAAAAAAAAAGATAAAATCAAGTGACAAAACCTCCCTGCTTTCGGAGGTGATGCACCTGTTTGTAAGAGCCTGCATGTGGTGGCTTCACACCCCGGGGCTCCGGATCTGACACCCGTGAGGAGGGCAGTGGGGTTCACACCTCCGGGGAGCAGGGACTCTCCCTGTCTTCGAAAGCAGGGGGTGGCAGGATGAGGGTTTTTTCTCCTCTGACCGCAGTGGGGCTGGCGGCTGGGAGAGGGCGGTGGCTGCTGGAGGGTGACAAACTGGTGGTGGCAAGTGAGAACGTGGGGGTGCTCAGGCAGGTGGGCTTCCCACAAAATGCCCCAGTAAAGCCCTGAGATGCAAATCTTCCCTCCTTTAGGTTTACGTGGTGATTGTAGAATGGATGATAGGTTACACAGAGGTTGTGGTGTGGGGTTACTGTTCTCGTGAGCTTGGTGAGCTGCGGGTTTGCCTGTGCTGAGCCCCCAGCCCTGCCTTCATCCCCCTCCTCACCCTCGCCACCTCCCTTTCAGTGATGGGCAAGTGCTCTTTTAGTGGAAAAGGGAGGTGTTTCCTCAGTTTCGGGCTCCAAACTGCTGCCGTTAACAAAGGAACTGCTGAGCCACCTATTTGTAACCTGTTGTGCTACAGCAAGCCGGCTTTGGGGCTTATCCCGGCCCCCCTGGGCTCGCAGTGGATCCTGCTCAACGCCACGGGGCCAGGGGGCCAAGAAAGGTGCAGGGTGAGCACCAGGCATGGGGGAGAGGTCACTCTAAAGTCACACATACTTGATTTTTACCATCCCATGGGTGTGTTGTGGCTTTTGTAGAGCTTCTCACAGCATCAGCTTCCCTGTTAACCCTCCCTGGATGCAGAGCAGCGCTGGGCTGGTATCAGGGGACGATGCTCCCAACTCCCCAACATCCCTCTTCAGAGACTGAACCTGTGGGAGCCGCAGACCTTCCTCCCTACAAGTCTGGTGACGTTCAGCTGGTCTCCTGGCCCCCATGGGTTTCATCACCGGCTCCGAGGAGCTCCCAGGGTCCTCCAAGGGCTCCCTGTGGGGAGATGGTTTGAGGTTTTGTGGATTCCATCTCTTTTCTTCTGGTTCATCCCAGCTCCTGCTCCCCTTCCCCTTGGGCGTTGGGTGTTTCTGCTAGAAGCAGAGCCGCAGGCGGGGATCCGAAGGGATTGTGGCAATCCCACCCTCTACCCTCTTGGTTTTTGCTTTCCATCCACATCCGTTTTCCTGCCTCTCCGTCCCTCCGGAGTCAGAGAGACGTTAGAAAGCAGCCCAGCCGTCCCGGCCTGAGATAAGGACGGTGCCGGCACAGACTCCTTGGCACCAGTGCCCCGATAGCTTGGCTTTGACCGTGACAACCTTGCAATTAAGACTTGCAGGTGCAGTGCTCTTGCCCTGGCCGGTGGATAGGTTAAAAAAATTGTTTCCAGGAATAATTGAGCTTAATTAGAAGCTTGGATTCCCCCCGGGGCTGTTTCTGCTCAGGGTTTCTGTGCTCATCAGGAGTCATGCAGGGGCTGAGGATGCTCAGAGATGGGCAGAAAGGGCAGAGAAATAACCCAATCGGGGCAGTGATTTCGTGCTTGGGTTTTTTTTCCGTGGGATGTCACGTCGGCCTTCAGGTGGAGACAGTGGTTTGTCTCTGGGAATCCTGGTTTTGTTGTTGTAAATGGCTTTTCTGCTTCTCTGGGGAGAAAAAGGAGATCAGAGAGGGCAAAAGCAGCATAAAACCTTCCTGCTGGATGCGGAGATGATGACTAAAGGTGACTTTTAGACGGGTAGTCATGGCAGTTAAGATAAAATCCGTCTGTTCCCGACCACAGGTGTTATAAATGAACACAAGGGGCTTTTCAATGCCGAATGAACAGAATTTTATTGAATTACAATATAGGCGTGAGAGGAAAGCAAAACAGCGCTGGGCGACAGGGGAGTCAGCGNTTGTGGTTACTCATTTGGTATGTAAGCAGTTCTTCTGTTTTTGGTGCATTTCTTATAACATTTCATCGAACAAAAAGGGTTACCTTCCTCTCACAACAGGCTCTCTGGAAGCAGTTCAGAGAGATGGGCTCTGCCGTGGAGACTCAGAAAATCGGGCTTGCAGCCCCCAGCAAGTCACTGATGGCCAGTCCTGGCCCCGGGCTGGTGGCATGAGGCTGTGGCAGGATGAGGATGCCAGGGTCAGCTGGGGTAGCACGAGAACCCAGCACAGCGGCCGAGCGTGCTGGGACAGGCAGCCTGCTGCCCCATCACCAGACCCAGAATCTGTGGCCCTAGGGCGACCAGTCAGGGTGGGATAAGTTTATAAAAGGGATTTCTGTTTTTGTAGGGCTCCTTGCCTGGCTGGAAGAGCCTTTCTGCAGGAGAGCTGTGCCCCCCAGAGCAGCCTGAACCCCGTGCCTGGCTTTGCTCTCTGTCTCGCTTGACTTAACACGGGTCGCTTGGGTGGTTTATAGCTATGGAGAATTATGATTCATGAGCTTGAGCGTGATAAGGAGGGGGGAAGAGAGAAAAAAACACGTAATCTTGAAGGAATGCGGCCGGTAGAGAGCCTGGCCTGTGGCTGGCAGAAGCTCCAGGAGCTGGATCCGGCACAAAACGGAGCAAAATGGTAACATGTGCCCAAAAAAATAGCTGGAAACCATCCATTCCTGTGGCAGGAAAGCCCGGCTGGCTTTGCCAGGGCTCTCATCCTCCGTATCTGCTGTTGCTCTGCCCACACTCCACCCCGGGGCTGCAGCCACCCCCCAGACCCCTGCACTGCTTCCCTGAGGATGAAGAGCCAGACTGGGGGCTGGGAGCAGCCTCGCAGGAGCAGGAAGCAGGAGAAGCGCCGTCCCTTGTCCCTTGGCTCTGTTGGGTGCTGTTGTGTGGCTGCTGGGTGCCTGGACGAGGCAGCTGATGCTCTGCTGGGGTTTTCTTCCCCTGCCACGGTGGTGGCAGCTGTGGTGGCGGGGAAAGCCCTGACCTGGTGGCAGGTCCCACCCCGCTGCCCTCCCGAGCATCCAACCCATCTGCAAACACATCCCCCTCTGCCTGGCAGCAAAATTTGGCTGCGAGGAGAGATCACGGCTGATGGAGCCGAGGTGTCAGCGGTAGGGGTGCCAAGGGGCAGGAATCCCCTTGCTCCGCTTGGGATAACCACTGGCAGCCCCGCTGGGGATTCCCTGCATCCTGCACCTCCTCAGGGCAGCTTTGGCTCTGGGATGCTGCGGGGAAGGAGGGATGTGAGGCATTATTCACAGCAACGTTTTTGCCTGCGTGAAATGGCTTTTAGAGGGAAGGATTTTCACCCCAAGGGCAAAATCTGCGGCTGTGTGGGCAGGGGGCAGCCCCCAGCGAGGGGGCAGCGGGGGTGCCCACACGCCTCCAGTCCATGAGCCCGTGCCCGTGCCCACGTTGTTTGCTGATTCTTTAAGAAAATGAGTAATAAAAATAATTGTATCCATTGGGGCTTTATTGGCCGTCAAAGAAAAGCCATGGAGAAGCAGAGCTCCACCTTCTGCTCCGCTTCTTACTTCTCACCCCTCTCTTCCTCCCCTTGCCCAGCACCCATCCTTCCTCGGAGTGTCCGTCCAGGCCTTGGGAGAGATCCCAGCCTCATCCCCGCCGTGTCCCTGGCTTCTCGGAGGGGACGGCAGCTCGGGAGCCGGGCAGAGACTGGCACGGGACTCAGGAACCAGTGGCAGCCCTGCAGTTTAGAAACTGGAAATAAAAGCTGAAGCCATTTGAAGACTTGGCCTGGGAAGGGGGAAGGAGGGGGGAGGAATGGAGAGGAACCAAAACCCACCAGTGGAGGAACAGGGGAGGTGGGAAGGAGAAGTGAAAGCAGCTGCCATGACTTCAAGGCCCGATGTGGAAGAGTGGAAGCGCTATCTTTGGGGCTTTCACTTCCCTGTCTGGGCAGGTTTTCTTGGCGTCAGTCTATTTTTCCCCGCTCCCCTGCTCATAAATTCCTCCCTGGGGAGGGTGGGGTTGGTGCTGCTGGAGGTGGGTGCACCATCTGCTGCGGGGACTTGGAGAGGACCAAAGCTGGGGCTGCTGAGCATCCCTGCAGCAGTGGGCATTGGAGGTACCACTGAGCATCCCTACCACGGTGGGGTTTGGGGGTACCACAAAACTTCCCTGTTGTGGTGGGGTTTGGGGGTACCAAGAGCATCCCTACCACGGTGGGGTTTGGGGATTACCACTGAACATCCCTGCCGTGGTGGGGTTTGGGGATACCATGAAACTTCCCTGTTACGGTGGGGTTTGGGGGTACCAAGAGCATCCCTACCACAGTGGGGTTTGGGGATACCAAAAGCATCCCTGTCATGGTGAGGTTTGAGGGTACCGATGAGCATCCCTGTGATGGTGGGGTTTGGGGGGTACCACAAAACATTCCTGCTGTGGTGGGGTTTGCAGGTACCAAGAGCATCCCTGCCATGCTGGGGTTTGGGGGTACCAATGAGCATCCCTGTGATGGTGGGGTTTGGGGGGTACCGGCAAACATCCCAGCTGTGGTGGGGTTTGGGGGTACCAAAAGCATCCCTATCATGGTTGGATTTGGGGGTTACCACTGAGCATCCCTACAAGGGTGTGGAGTTTGGGGGGATACCACTGAGCATCCCTGCCATGATGGAGTTTGGGGGGTACCAAGAGCATCCCTGCTGCAGTTGGGGTTTGAGGGTGGTACCCACTCCCTGATGGAGATTGTCACCTTTAGCTGTCTCCATGGCCGCAGCCCCCATGCTTAGTTTTGCTAAACTCAAGTCTTGCAAGCGCGTGGATTTCAGCCCAATTAGCAGCCCTGATTAAAACAGTGTGTTCACCCCCCCACATCCCCCACCCCCTAGTCCCCCCCTCCCTAGAAGGGGTCAGCGTAACTCGACCTTGACCTCGCTGGGCTGTTTGAGAGCTTTCTGCCCCGAGACACCCGCTGTCCTCTGCGGGACCCCAAACTGGGTTTAAAGTTAAGCCTGGGATTAGGGGCTGGGCTGAAACCATCCAGGATGAGTCCACATCCCACCCCCATCCTGAATCAGCAGGGTGGCTGCACGGGGCGGGGGGGACACCAAGAGGTGACAAGGGGTCTGGTGGCCCCCCGGGACCAGGGTTCTGCATCCCTCAGCTGAGCTGCAGGGGACAGAAACTGCAGTTGAAGCTTCAGGGTGGTGTCACCCCTCGCAGGGGGCTGGACCAAAGTCCTCGGGGATGGAGGATTCAACCTCCGAGATGGTCAGCTTTATTTTCTCTCCTGGGTGCTGGGGAATTATGATGGATATATGATACCTTGGAAGCCCCAAGCCTGGACCCTGCACCTCACCTCCCCCAGCATGTGGCTACCAAGCATCACCTTTGGCTACCAAGGAAGCGAGCGGTGCTGCTCACGCTGGCCCCATCATTAGAGACAGGGACGTGGTGACAGGGCGGGAAGGGGGAGAGCGGCTCTGGTGAGGATGGTCTGGGATGGAGCAAGCTATGCTCCCGGCTTGCCCTGCTTAAAAATGAGTCTGAAAATGCAAGAATACTTTGTTTTTCCTCAGCACTTTTCCTAGACGGGCAACAGCTCCTGGCTCCCTCCTGGCTCCCTCTGTCCCGCCGGCGACAGGCGTGAAGGCCAAACTGCCCCCAATCTTTAAGGCAAAGATAAGCATTCCCCAAACACAGGGCTTGGGCAGGGACAAAACAAAAAAATCAACATCCCTCCCATGTGCACCCATCGTTTTTAGCCCACTTGAGGATTTCTGACTTTAAACCACCCCAGGGCCTGTCCTGCCATGGAAGGAGCATCCTCATCCCTGCTGAATCCCTCCCCAGGGATGCCTGCTCTCCGTTTCAAGCCTTGCTTTTCTCCTCCCGCTCCTCCATTAACGTGACTGGGTTAATTTGGACCCTGCATTTCCTACACACCAGCCTTATGTCCCGTAATTAACAGGTCAACCCAGTCAAGGCTATTCCAGAGGTGGAAGAAGCAAGGTGGGGAGGGAGGTGGCCACTCACCAGGTCCTGCTTGGCGTGGGGAAGGAGATGCAGAAGGAAAAGGGGTTTTGGGGGGCTTTGCCTCTGAATTAAACCAGCACAAGAAAGAAAAAAAAAGTAATAGAATTATGTGGTGGGGTGGTGGGGGGATGAGGAGCGGGGAAATGGTAGAAAAGTTGAAGCCACTCCCTGAAACTCCACGGCTTTCACCCCGCGGGAGCTGGGCAGGCAGATCACAGGCGTCGCTGGGTCAGATGCTCTGGAGCCCTTCCAGACCTGGCCGGTGTTTAAATGGAAAGGTTATGTACCTGGGGAGATTTATTTCATCTTTTAATTGGTTGTTTGTTTACACGACTCGGGAGCTCTCTGCGAGTGTTTGCTTTGCTGGCTCACTCAGCTGCTGAAAATCCCGGCCGGCCGCGTCCCAGCCTGGCTGGAGCACCGGGGCCGCCTGCCTTTTGGCTCCGGCTCCCCGGCTTTTCCCAGTGAGCCCCAGTGCTTCCCCAGGAGCCCTTCCCAGCCCTGCAGGAATCACCAACCAGGAATCCCCAGAGCCAGCATCTCTCCCATCCCACTCTTGCCCATGGGAAGGTGCCAGATGTGGGTCTACCGCCACCTCAACATCTCCCCTTAGCTTCCCCACAGGGCAGACTGGTGGGAAACAGGAACAGGGTCCCTCCTGGCCGTGCAGGGGTGATGGAGCCCCCTCAGCTTGTTGCCCGAAACAGGAACACAAACCAACAGAGTGTCAGTTTATGCAGTGCTTTATTCGGGGCCCGGGGACCTGAGGACTAGCGTCCCAAGTCAGGATCCCAGCCGTTGAGTAAGTACTCCTAAAGCCAATCGTTGTCTTTCACAGACATACAGTTGGAAATCTTTAGTCAAGTCGGGCAATCCCAGGGCAGGTGCTTCCCGCAAAGCTTTCTTCAATTCCTGGAACGCCTTTTCCTGCGCTGGTTTCCAGATTAACTGCGGCTCCTTTACTGCTTTGTACAGTGGTCTAGCGAGGAGGCCGAAGTCAGGAATCCATAGTCGACACCAGCCAATCATTCCTAGAAAAGACCTCAATTCTTGATTATTCCGTGGGACTGGGATAGCACGGATGGCTTGTACTCTGTTTGCCCCTAACCGCCAAACGCCTTGAGAGATCTCACAACCTAAGTAAATAACTTTCTGTTTAACTAGTTGGGCCTTTTCCTTCGAGACCCGATATCCTGCTTGAGCTAACATGTTCAATAGTTCAGTGGTCAGCTTACAACACATTTTTCGTTCTTCAGTGCCCAGAAGAATGTCATCTACGTATTGCAACACTATATACGAGAAAGGAGACTCTTTTACCTGAGTTGTTTTCCAATGCTCAAGTTCTTTTGCTAATTGATTACAAATATTGTAGGCAAAGATTTGAGTCCTTGTGGCAGCCGGCGCNCTCTTTTAATATCCCAAGAACTACAAATTGTTTGATTAAGGGTGCCACCCCTCTTCTTGCTTCTAAACTAATTGGGTATTGTCTTACTCGTACTGGCTGTACTCCCTCCTTGAGTTCTATTACTACTGGGGTTGCTGCTTTGGACAATCCTGGAGTCCCAGTTTCCCATACCCAAGGGACGACTGCATGCTCTATTTCTTGAGGAATTGCTTCTGTTTCTATTTCATTTACAACAAATATCTGTGCTACATTCTCTTCCGGGATTTCTAGTTTGACTCTACCCTTCTCAAACATAATCGTGGCTTGTAAGGAGGACAACAAATCTCTCCCTAATAAACATTCCGGGCTATTAGGCATGTAAAGGAACTGATGATCCAATTGTTTTCCTCTAAATTTGATATCCAGTGGCCTCAAGAATGCTCTTTCCTCTCTTAGACCCGATACACCCACAACAGGAACAGTTGAATTACTTAAAGGACCCATTAATCTATTCATTGCCGAAAAACTAGCTCCTGTGTCTACACGAAATTCCATAGGTTCTCCTTCTATTTCCAGGACAACCTTTAAATCTCGATCTAGTCAGCTCTGATTTTGGTAATTCTGTAACATAAATGCTTGGGCGGCACCTTGCAGCGTCCCAGTATTCGCACCCTGCATGTTCCCAACAAACGGATTCATTCCTACTCCTGCATTCATAGGACATTCACTTTTCCAGTGTCCCTGACCCTTACACAATGCACACTGATTCAATCCTAACTTTCCGCGTCCACCCTGGAATCCAAATCCTCCCTGACTGCCAAAACCTCTGCTAATTCCTCTACCTCTATTTCCGCGTCCTCTTCCTCTATTTCCTCTGTTATTACAGTTTCCTCCTGCCGCCTGTAAAATTGCCAACATACTCGCTTGCTGCTTCTTTGTATTTTCCTTTTCTCTATTGTTATACACTTTCCAAGCTACTTCTAGCAGTTTCTCTAAATTCCGCATTTCCTCACCTTCTAATTTTTGCAACTTCTTTCTAATATCTTCCTGCG
>VXBW01002113.1:0-17097 GCA_013400375.1 Thinocorus orbignyianus | reverse complement strand
CCTGGGGGGGCTCTTTTTGTCTCCCCCCTCCAAAGGTGAGCGCTTTGAGTTCCCAGCGGTGGAAGATGATGTGATCTATGATGATGTCCCCTGTGAAAACCTCGAGCAGGACGGTAAGGATCCTGGCTATCAATACAGATCTGGGGGGTGAGGGGCTAGAAAGCAGCCCTGAGGAAAGGGACCTGGGGATGCTGATGGAGGAGAGAATGGAGATGAGCAGGCAGGGGGCACCTGCAGCCCAGAAGGCCAATCCCATCNTGATGGTGCCCAGGATGGGGTTGGTTTCTGGGCTGCCAGCGCGCACTGCCGGCTCCTGGTGAGGACAGGCTCCGAGGACAGGCTGAGGGAGGTGGGGCTGTTCAGCCTGGAGAAGAGAAGGCTGCAGGGAGACCTTGGAGCAGCCTTGCAGTTCCTGAAGGGGCTCCCGGAAGGCTGGGGAGGGTCTGTTCACAGAGGCCTGCAGTGACAGGACGAGGGGCAATGGCTTTAAGTTGGAGAAGAGCAGGTTTAGGTTGGATATCAGGAACAAGTTCTTCACTCTGAGGGTGGTGGAACACTGGGACGGGTTGCCCAGGGAGGTGGTTGAGGCCCCTCCCCTGGAGATATTCCAGGGGAGGCTGGATGAGGCCCTGGGCAACCTGGGCTGGTTGAGGGTGTCCCTGTGACTGCGGGGAGGTGAGACTGGATGGTCTTTGGAGGTCCCCTCTGGCCTGGATGATTCTGTGAGTCTAATATTCTATGCAAGGACAGACCTCCCCCCTTCAAATTCCTCAGGGACCACGAACCCATTTTACAGCTGGGTAAACTGAGGCAACACTCCAGGAAGCAGAAGCTCATCCTAAAAAAGGGATGGGGAGGGGGGAGGGGGGGGGAAAACCTGGGAAAACAACGAGGATTTGGGAGGGATGGAGGCAGATGTGTTCCCAGAGGGACTGCAAGGTCCTGAGGGTTTGGGCTATCTCCCGAGGGTCTCTAGGGCGGGGAAAATCACCTTTTAGGAAGGCAGAGGAGCTGATTTTTGTTCTTGCCAGGCCCGGGGACGGAGCAGAACCTGATCTACGAGGAGGTGCAGCGCGGCGAGGGGCCGCGGGCGGGAGAGGATTTGGGCTGGAGCTCCAGCGAGTTCGAGAGCTACAGCGAGGACTCCGGCGAGGAGACCAAGCCTGAGGCTGAGCCGGCCAAGCAGCGGGCGTCCTTCCAGCCCAAGGTAACGCTTGGATTGATTTTTTTTTTGGTGGTTGTAGTCATTATTTTTATTAGTTTTTCTTTTTCTTTTTCTTTTTTTTTTTTTTTGTTTCCCCTTGGGTCTGCTTGTATAAAGGGAGCAGAGCATCATGCCCAGCTGCTCCCCCAGATGGTGAAGCAGAGGATGCTGCGCTTCCCGGGGGTCGCCTGGTGCAAAAACCAGCCTGAAACTTCAGGGGGTTTATTTCTTTCTTTTCTTTTCAAATGTATTTATTTATTTGTTCCCTTCCTCTCGTCCCTTTCCTCTTGCATTTCGGCCCTGCTGGAGTGTGGCTGCTGCTTTTCCCTGCGCTTGCTCCCTTCCCTGCTCGAGCCAAATCGGATTGTGGGAAGATGCTGCCTGTGCTGTTGCTGCTTTGGGATTATTTCTCCTCCTCTTTAGTNGTTTTTTTGAGTTCTTTGTGGGTTTTTTGGTTGGTTTGTTTGGTTTTTGTTTCATTGTTTTTTTGGCTGCTTACCTGGATCTTTTCTCTGCCTTCTCTCGCCTCCTCTGCCTTCTCCTCCCGCCTGGTTTGCTTTGGGCTCAGCTTTCTCCAGACCTGAATAGACTAAAGGAGAGATACGCCAGGACTAAGAGGGACATCCTGGCTTTAAGAGTTGGGGGGAGAGACATGCAGGAGCTGAAGCAGAAGTACGATTGGAAGGTACTGTCCCTCCTCCGTCCCTTCTCCCTCATCCCCCAGATTTCCCAGGGAAAGGGGGAGGAGAAAAAACCACAAACAAACCAACCCAAACCCTCTCGGAGTTGATTCAGCCTGAATTCACCTCGTTTTATCTCCCAGAAGAAGAAAAACCAAACTGAATTAAGCGCCCACAAAGCTGCCTCTTGTGTCCATCTGTCTTACAGCTGCCCAAGTCATTCGCTTTTTTGGGTGGATTTTTTTTCTGTTGGTATTTTTATTTTTATCTTTTTTTTAAGGGGCATTTGGATGAAGCGAGGTTGCCTGTGGGATAGATGGATCTGAGAAGGTTTTCCCCCTGCCTCCCGATACGGGGTGGAAAGTCAGGTGGGGAAGGAGATTCTTGGGAGGTGTAGAAACTTAGCGCAAAGCCTTTCCCAGCCCCAAACCAGCTGGGCTGGTGGTTTCTGGCCAGTTTGGGCTGGGAAGGGGCCGCCGGTGTCAGCTTGGGCTAAAAAATGCCAAAATGCTGTGATTTGAGGTGTGAAAGACCCCAACACCCCCCCAACCCTTCGTGCTCTCACACATAAAACTCCATCCTCCTCGCTTTGGCTGCACACTCCCGCTCTGCCCGCGCCTGCTTGTGTTCCCTGCAGAGGGAGGAGGGATGCTGGAGCATCCTTCCTCCTCGGCCACATGCCTCCTCTTCCTCCTCATTGGGCTGCATGAGAAAACAGGGGGCATGCTTGAAGGGGACATCCCCAACGGGGTGGTAGCGCTGCATCTGGATCCGAAATTGGGAATGATGCTTGGAGTGGATGTCCCTGAGGGGATGGTACCCTGAATCCAGGCCTGGAATGGGGGTGGCTCCACTGAATCTGGATCTGAAATGGGGGCCAGTGCCCAGAGGAGATGACCCCCAGAGGGTGGTATTGCTGTATCTGGACCCCAAATTGGGGGGGAAATACTTGTAGATGTCCTCAAGGGAATGGCACTGCTGCATCTGGACCTAAAACAGGAAATGATGCTTGGAGGGGATGTCCCCAAGAAAGTGGCGTTGCTGAATCCAGATCCAAAATGGGGGATGATGGTCAGAGATGTCCCCAAGAGGGTGGTCCCCTGCATCTGGATCCACAATGGAGGATGATGCTTGAAGGGTATATCCCTGAAGGGATGGCACAGCTGTATCTGGGTGCAAAATGGGGGACAATACTTCAAGGGGACATCCCCAACAGGGTGGCACCGCTGAATTCAGATCTGAAATGGGGGATGATGGTCAGTGATGTGCCCAAGGGGGTGGTAGCCCTGCATCTGGACCCAAAATGAAGGATGCTGCTTGGAGATATTCATAAAGGTGTGACATCACTGTATCTGGACCCCAAATGGGAGACTATACTTGAAGGAGATGTCCCCAAGGGGATGGCACTGCTGTATCTGGACCCCAAATGGGGTCCCGGTGCTGCCTCGAGCCTCCCGGTCCCTCTCGTCCCCCTGCCCAGATGACCCAGCTGATGAAAGCAGCCAAAAGCGGCACCAAGGATGGTTTGGAGAAGACCAAGATTGCAGTGATGAGGAAGGTGACATTCCTGCACCGGAAAGAAGTGCCGGGTAAGTGGGGAAAGGTCCCCTTTTGGGTTTTGGGAGCCAAAAAAAAGCCTTTTTTGCAGGTATTTAAAAAAAAATAATACTGTGAATCTTTATAGCCTTCAGCTTCTGCTTTTTGCTGATTTATTTTCTGTTTTAAGCTCTTAATTGATTTTTTTTTTTTTTTTTTCTTTCTGCAAGCTTGGTCAGTTCAGCTCTCTCCTTGCTCCAAGCACCTATGTCCCTGTGGGGACTGTGACCCCCCCCCATGCCAGCATCCCTGGGTGCATCCCTTGGACGCAGAGTAGGATCTGCCCTCAAATCCTGATTTTTGGGGTGTTTTCCTAACTTTCCCGCTGTCGCGTAGGGGATGGGGAGCGGAGGAGGAGGGCAGCGGAGGTGGAAAAGCAGCCTCCTGCCCGCTGGAGCTCGAGGGTCTCCCTGGAGCATCACGGGGGAGGTAGGATCCCGGTGGGCAACCCGGTGGCTCGGCCGGGGCTGCCTTGGGGGATCCCTGGCGTGTGTGTCCCCAGCCTTGCTGCATGTCCCCAGTGTGGCTTGCCTCACCAGGGTGGGGGCTTAAAATGCTTTTGGGGGGAGTCCTTGGGGATGCTGGAGGGCATCCCATCCCCTGGGGGTTGGGGGGGTGCAGAGCATCCCATCCCCAAGGCATGGAGATGGGGAGACGGAGCTGGCGGAGCCAGCAGCTGAGGGTTGGCCATCATCCCGGCCAAAATTAGGGAAGGAAAAAGGTCACCCGGCTGCCAGTGCCCTCCCCTCCCGCCTGGCTGGTCCTCCCCGTTACTGGCTATTTATAGGCACCCGGGGATGGGGCTGGGGTGGCCGTAGCGGCCATGTGGAAGAAGCGGCCGTCCCTGCACGGTGAGGCCGCTGCCTTGGCTCGCTCACCCTCCTCCTCCTCAGCTGCTTCGGCCTCGGGTAAGGGGCTGCTGTGCCGGCCAGCAGGCGCTCGCCTCTCACCTTCCCTGTTTCCATGCGCCGCACTGCTTCTGGCTCCTCTTCCCTCCCCCGCTGCCCCGTTTTCCCCGCTCGCACCCACCCTCGGAAGGAGGATGGAGGGGGTCTTCCTCCAAGCAGGGTGGGTTTTTTTTGGGATGAGGGGACCTTTTCTGTCCCCTTCCTGTGGGGACCTGGCTTCGTCCCCGCTCGCAGTCTGACTCATGCTGGTGTCCGGTNCCCGTGATTGAGCAAGCAGGGAAAGGGCAAGTCAGCAGAAAGCGATACCACCGCGTCAGCACTTCTGCAGCACATTGTGGCCGCGTTGCCACCCTCACCCCCCAAAATNGCCAAAATTAGGGAAGGAAAAAGGTCACCCGGCTGCCAGTGCCCTCCCCTCCCGCCTGGCTGGTCCTCCCCGTTACTGGCTATTTATAGGCACCCGGGGATGGGGCTGGGGTGGCCGTAGCGGCCATGTGGAAGAAGCGGCCGTCCCTGCACGGTGAGGCCGCTGCCTTGGCTCGCTCACCCTCCTCCTCCTCAGCTGCTTCGGCCTCGGGTAAGGGGCTGCTGTGCCGGCCAGCAGGCGCTCGCCTCTCACCTTCCCTGTTTCCATGCGCCGCACTGCTTCTGGCTCCTCTTCCCTCCCCCGCTGCCCCGTTTTCCCCGCTCGCACCCACCCTCGGAAGGAGGATGGAGGGGGTCTTCCTCCAAGCAGGGTGGGTTTTTTTTGGGATGAGGGGACCTTTTCTGTCCCCTTCCTGTGGGGACCTGGCTTCGTCCCCGCTCGCAGTCTGACTCATGCTGGTGTCCGGTGACAGCGGCTGGAGTGGGGACAGACAGGCGATGCTGGGGGGACGCCGGAGTCCACCCCTGCTTGCAGCTCCAAACCCAAACACATCCCCAGCCAGGCAGCTCTTCATTAGACCCCCGAGAAGTCTAAATCTGGGAGGTTATTTTGGCATTTGGTTGTGGTTTTTTACCCCACAGGGGACTCGGAGGAGGAGGATACGGGTTTCCTGGAGGTCACCGTCTCCGATATGAAGCACCCACCACCGGAGCTGGGCCCCAGGGGGGGGACACACCACAGCTGAGCCCCAGCATCGTTGCAGGTGGTCCGGCGGCACATCCTGGGCTCCATCGTGCAGAGTGAGCGGAGCTACGTGGACTCCCTGAAACGCATCCTGCAGGTGGGGGACCCCCTTTTTGAGGGGTGTGTGTGTGTTCTTGGGGAGAGGGTGGGGATGAAGGTGGACTGGCATCTCCTGCAGGATTACAGGAACCCACTGATGGAGATGGAGCCGAAGGTGCTGAGCGCCAGGAAGTGCCAGGTGGTGTTTTTTCGCCTGAAGGAGATCCTGCAGTGCCACTCCATGTTCCAGATCGCCCTTGCCTCCCGCGTGGCTGAGTGGGACTCAGCAGAGAAGATTGGGGACCTCTTCGTGGCCTCGGTAGGAGGAAAAGCTGGGAGACCAACGTCGAACCTCCTTCTAGACCCCTCCCAATGGTAGCGGCGGGGAGGTTGGAGGATTTAAGTGATTCATCCCCGACTTGGGGATACTACCAACATCCTCAGCATCACTCCAAAAATACATGAGCGCCCCCACACTTTGCTGACCTCCCTTTTGCAGGGAGCCCCACTCCATGGTGGTTCTCCTCTTGTCCTCTCCCCAGTTCTCCAAGTCCATGGTGCTGGACGTCTACAGCGACTACGTCAACAACTTCACCACCGCTATGTCCCTCATCAAGAAGGCTTGCCTCACCAAACCTGCCTTCCTTGACTTCCTCAAGGTCAGCAGGACCCAAAAGTGGGCGCATGGTGCTGCTGGTCACCATTATGGCTGAAAATTCCTCTTTTTGTGCTTTTTTCCCCCCCCTGCAGAAGAGACAGATGGCCAGTGCCGACCGAGTCACGCTCTACGGGCTGATGGTGAAGCCCATCCAGAGGTTCCCTCAGTTCATCCTGCTCTTGCAGGTATGGGTGAGGGATACCAGCACCCACCTTGCTTTGCACTCTAATTTTTGCAGCCTAGGTGCTGTGGAAAAAAGTTTAGCAAGGGACCTGTTTTGGGGTTGGCAGCTCTGGGGACCTTCCCAAGGTTCATCTTCCAAGCTTTCATTTCAGAGATGCTGAAAGCTCTTCCAGTTGTAGCATGCCCCCAACCAGGCTGATTTTCCTGGGGTGGCTTTTGTCCACCCACCCTTTTCCTGCTTCCAGGACATGCTGAAAAACACCCCCAAGGGCCACGCGGACCGCCTGTCCCTCCAGCTGGCCCTCACTGAGCTGGAGACATTGGCGGAGAAGCTCAATGAACAGAAGCGCTTGGCCGACCAGGTGGCCGAAATCCAACAGCTCAGCAAGAGCATGAGTGACCGCAGCAGCCTCAACAAGGTGGGTCCTTCTGCCTCACCTCCTCATCCTCATGAGGGGCAGGTGGGTAGGTTTGGAGCTGGTGGCTGAACTTTGCAGCTTTCTTCTTCTTCCTCTCCACATCGGGGATTTCAGGAAGCTGGGATCCCTCTTTCCTCTGAGAGGATGTTGAGCAAAAGCAAATCTTGAGGCTGGCACGAGGAAATTCCCCTCCAGGATAAAGCAAGAGCTGCTTTGTCTCAGCTGCCTGATTTTGCAACTTTTGATGGTGGGGGGAAAAAAAAAGAAAAGTCCTAGCTGAAGCTGTTGCGACACATCCTGGGCTGGGGATAGACATGGTGGCAGAAACCATGGTGGGGTACCCACCAGTGCAGCCCTGGAATCAGGATTTAGAGCCAGGGGATGTAAAGGGACCCAAAAAGTATTGTGAAAGAACCACGTTGGTGTTTCAGGGTTCTCTCAGTGAGCAGACATAGAGGGTGCAAAAGGTTTTTGCATTGTACGGTCTCGGAGTGTGTGGCATGGTGGTCTCTGTGGAGCTCAGGGCCATGTGTGCTCCTGGCTGGAGGAAAATCCTTGTAATGAGGGGAAAAGCAACCCAAATTTTGGGGTGAGTGGTTGGCAAGAGCCTTCAGGCTGAACCCCTCCACCGGCTCCATCCCCTCCACAGCTGCTGAGCTCGGGGCAGCGGCAGCTCCTGCTCTACGAGACGCTGACAGAGACGGTGTACGGCGACCGGGGGCAGCTCATCAAGTCGAAAGAGCGGAAGGTTTTCCTCCTCAACGACATGCTGGTGTGTGCCAACATCAACTTCAAGTACGTACTGTGGGCCCCAGACCCCAAAATTGCTTTGCAAAGTGTAGACGTAATGACCTTCCCCCTTCTCCACCTTGATTTTGGGCTGGGTGGGTTTTGCCCAAGGTTTTTCAAACCGCCCCACCTTGTTTTGGGGGAGGAACCCACCTGGTTTGGGTTTGCTTTGCCCTCCACTTTTGGCATGCCTCCATGCGAAGCCTTCATCCCCTGGTGTTGTGGGAGTCCTGGAGCTGGTGTGGGGTCTGGGAGCCTGCTGGGACCTCATGGCTTGGTGGAGATTGATGCTGTAAAGGAGTAAACCCTTTCTGAGCTCCCCATAATACCTCTTTATCCATCGTTTTTTCCCCTCCTCCAGGCTGGTGAACCCAGGGTAGGTGCTGAGTGTGGTCTGCTGTGGTTGCGTGCCCCATGTTTGGGGGTGCAGGCATGAACCAGTGCACGGTGTGGGGTTGCTGACGGGGATCGGCATGCAAAGTGCATTTTGCAAGGGCCGGCAGGGTGAGCTGCGGTGCCTGCGGGTCCGTTTACATGTTTATTTTCTTTTGCATCGGCAGAGGCCAGCTGGAAATCAGCAGCCTGGTGCCCCTGGGTCCCAAGTACGTGGTGAAGTGGAGCACGGCCCTCCCGCAGGTGCAAGTTGTGGAGGTGGGGCAGGAGAGTGGCGCCTACGACAAGGACAACATTGTTATCCACAACGCCGGCGCCAAGAAGCACGCACCAGCCGGGCAGTCTTCCCACAGTGAGCACCCATCCTTTGGTGTGGTTCCGGTGGGGTGGGTTGGGATGGAGTGGAACATGCCTCCATGGACCTCGTTTCTCCATTTCTCCACCCAAGATAAAGTTTACCTGGGGCCACCACGGCTCTTCCAGGAGCTGCAGGACCTGCAGAAAGACCTGGCGGTGGTGGAGCAGATCACCCTTCTCATCAGCACCTTGCATGGCACCTACCAGGTACCTACATGGCAAAGAGTGGTCAGACTCATGGCCTGTGTAGAACCAAGGTTGGGTGCTTCGCACTCAACAACTGTGAGGTCATCCCCCTCCTGAGTCCCATGGATGAAATTTGGTGATGTTTCAGACTTGTTCTGGAGGCACTTCAATGATTTATGACTTTTCCCCCAGAACCTGAACATGACGGTGGCCCAGGACTGGTGCTTGGCCCTGCAGAGGATGATGAAGGTGAAGGAGGAGGAGATCCACTCTGCCAACAAGTGCCGCCTCCGTCTCCTGCTGCCCGGGAAGCCAGACAAGTGAGTTTGCAGATCATGGGTGAGCTCCTCCCACCACGGAGAAAAGAAGGAGGCTGAAGACCACTCTGGTGGTTCTTTCCCTACCCAGGTCTGGCCGCCCCATCAGCGTCATGGTGGTCTTCATCACTCCAAACCCGCTGAGCAAGATCTCCTGGGTGAACCGCCTGCACTTGGCCAAGATAGGACTGCGTGAGTAGCTCTGTCGTGTGTTGCTTGACATCACCCTTGCTTTGAAAAGCCAAATTTGGGAGGAGAAAGGGAGGTTGGCTTCCTCCAGACATCCAAACACAAAATGGGGCAGGGGAAAAACTATGGAACAAGGTGCTGGAGAACGTTTTGGGGGGTTTGCACACTGGAAATAATGGAATTGATAATTCTGGCTCAAAATGCTTTGCCTTTTGCTGCTCTTGGGTGGTATCTCTGGAGCAGCATCACGTGGTGATGGGTTTCTGTTGGCTCTTGTGCATACGGTGTCAGGGCTGACCTGTTTTCCATGAAATTGGATGAATAAGGAAGGGAGGAGCTGCCCCTCCTGCCACTTCCCTGTCCCTGTTCCTATTCAACTCCAGCAGCTGCTGCAGGGGGAAAAAAAAAGTTTAATGGATGAAAGAAAAAAAAAAAAAAAAAATTTGAAATCCTATTTGAGTGCTCAGATCCCCCCCGGGCTGGAACGATTTTTGATTCTCTTGTTTTTAACAGTTTATGTGCTTTTTGTTTTTTGGTTGTTTTTTAATCTGGGATGCCTGGGGGGAAATCCTATATCCGTGAGTTAGAAAGAAAAACACATTAAAGCCTAATGTGAAGAAACACATTAAAAACATTTCGCCCCCCCTCCCCCCTTTCCCCCTTTTTATTTGTGTTATCTGGGGTTTGGGGCTGGTTGAGCTGGTTGCTCGGCCACGTGCTGCAGGATGGATGCAATAGTTTGGAGGAAAGGGGAGAGATGTGCCCCACTGGGTCCACAGGTGATGGTGTCGGGGGTTGGAAATAAGAGCTCTGCACCCCAAATTATTAATTTTGGGGTCCCACTGGGGAGAGATGCTAGGGGATGTCTTGACCGTTCTTGATCTCCTCTGCTCACTGCAGGGGAAGAGAACCAGCCAGGCTGGCTCTGTCCCGATGAAGACAAGAAGAGCAAAGCTCCTTTCTGGTGCCCCATCCTCTCCTGCCACATGCCTGCCTTCTCCAAAGCCCTCGATCTGCAGGTAAGAGCGATGGACCAACGTCTTCTCCAGCCCCTCATGACCTCCTTCCCCTTTACATCCAGCTTTTTGGGGGAATAAAGACAGGAATCCCACAGGGGGTGGGCTGGGTGGAGTGGCTGAGCTGGTTGCAAGGGTAGAAGATCCTATAAAATTGATGATACCAGCTGGGCTTTGGCTGGATCCTGATTTTTGGGCTATGCACCAATATCCTCGCGCATGTTGGGATAATTTGGGGGTGTTATGGACCCCCCCATACACCGATCTCTCCCCCAGCTTGGCGCTGCAGTGCACAACCCCGTGCAGTCCTCGCTGCTGGGCTTCTCCGCCATCAGCACCTCGCTGCCGCAGGGCTACCTCTGGGTGAGCAAACCAACCCCAAAATGGGGCAAAACCCACCGGGTTTGGGCCAAGCTGGCTGCAGACCCCCTCTCCAGTGCTGGCGGCTGGTGCTAACACCCATTTTTTGGGGTGTCTGCAGGTTGGGGGTGGCCAGGAAGGTGCAGGGGGGCAGGTGGAAATCTTCTCCCTCAACCGCACCGTGCCACGGACGGTGAAATCCTTCCCAGTGGCTTCGCCGGTGCTGTGCATGGAGTACATCCCCGAGGCGGGCCAGGGGGAACCAGTGGGCACTCAGAACCCCCAACCCACTACTGAGCAGCCCCTCACCTCCCCGCATCCCACCGTGTGTTTGGGCCTGCGTGATGGCAGGTGAGCCCCCATCCTCTACCTCTGTCCTTTGGGGCTGGCACTGGCACCGAGCCTTGAGGACGGGCATGTTCTCCTGCATCTCCTCCTGCTTCCCTTCTCAGCATCGCCGTCTACGGCAGCGTGGACACGGGGACGCAGTGCCTGCTGACCTGCAAGAGCCCAGGCTTGCAGCCCGTCCTCTGCCTGAAGCACAGCCCCGAGTACCTCTTTGCGGGGCTGCAGGATGGGACCGTGGCCGCCTACCCCAGAAGCAACGGTGAGGGCACCCCCCTGCATCCTCTGGGGCAAGCTGCTTTTTTTGGGAGCCCAAAAAACAGGCAGTGGGAGGTTCTTCAAGCTGATGAGAGCTGCTGGCCGCTAAACTGGGGATTAAAACACCCGCTTGCATCCACCTCCCTGCCACGTTGTTTCACCCTCCCCCTTGCAGCCCAGGGTGGGGGGAAACAAAATGCTATTTTACCAATGGGAATACAAGAATTTGGGGGGAAAATATATGGAAACAGGTCCTGGCAAGGGATTTCCCAGCAAAGGGTTAGCTCCGAGCGGGGTTGTGCTCAGGGGCTGCGGGAAGAGCCTGGCACTGGGGTGCATGAGGACGCCTTAGAACTTTGTGGCTTCAAAACAAAAAAATCCCCTTTTCGGTGCTATGAACCAAGCCGATCCCCTCCAAACCCTACTCATGCAACACTCCCCCTGCTCTATTAGCTTGGGTTTGGGTTTGTTTTCCCCGGCTCCAGCTCAGTGCAAGGCTGCAGCTCGCTCAAAGCCTTGCCCCCCCTCCAGGGACTCCTCTACTGGGCTGTTGAATACCTTCGCTCCATCGCTAGAGGGTAGGAAAGAGCCTCAAATAATGAGCTTGTTTGGCCTATTTTTGGACAAAACCTCTCATTTGTTCTGAAATAACCTGCAGCGAGTGGCACCCGGGCCAGCCTGGAGCAGCTCAAACTGCTCAAATTGCATTTTTGGGGTGTTGTGCATCCCCTTTCCCATGTTATAGCAATTTAAAGCCAATTAGTAAAAATGGCTTTGATTTAATCTCCATTGTATACATGCACGTGGAAGGTAGCAAGCCACTGGCCAGGCTGCGGGGTGGGGTTTTTAATCTTATCCCCAGTTTTTTGGAAGGAAAAAGCTTTCCAAAAATAGCTTTTTCTTTTTTTTTTTTTTTTTAAATGGGAAAACTAGGCTTTGCTGAAAGGCAGCTCAGTTGCAAACTCCTGCCGATGGGAACAGAGGTCTGAGTGCCTGAAGGGCTTTTGTATCCCTCCAATCTTGTGGTTTTAAGTGGGGGAAAGAAAACCCCCGACCACCCCAAAGAAAAAAGAAACACCAAAACCTTAAGCTAAAACTTGCATGGGAAATAAGAAAAGGAGAGCAATCGTCTATTGAAGCCGCTCAGCCGCTGCTGGTGGCGAATTCATCCAAATCTGTCTTGGATGCCGTTCACAGCGACACTCCAGAGCCACCCCGAATGAATCAGCTATGGAGTGTTGCTTCAAGAGTGAATATTTTAAAAAAAAAAATTAAAAAAAAATGAGATTTTTTTGGCTTTTTCCAGCAAGGAACGTGCCCAAGTGTTGCAGGTGTCCAGCTGTTTGCTGCTAAATCCCTGCTTGGTCAGAGAACGGAGGGACAGGACAAGGGGGAATGGTTTGAAATTGGAAGAGGGGAGATTGAGATTGGATTTTAGGAAGAACTTCTTTGGTGTGAGGGTGGTGAGACACTGGAACAGGCTGCCCAGAGAAGCTGTGGCTGCCCCATCCCTGGAGGGGTTCAAGGCCAGGCTGGATGGGGCTTGGAGCAACCTGGTGTGGTGGGAGGAGTCCCTGCCCAGGGCAGGGGGGTTGGAACTGGATGATCTTGAAGGTCCCTTCCTACTCTAACTATTCTGTGAGTCTCTGAAAAAGGTGGTGTTTCTCTTTTTTCACGAGGGCAAAGGGACTTTGGGGAGATGGGGTTGAAGCTGGAGGAGGGAGCTCCCCCCATCCTTGTTGGTTGTGGCATGGAGATGCTCAGAGGCATCCTGGGGGACACTGGGGACCCCAGCAGTGTTTGGGGTGGCTTGAGGTGGGTTTGAGGTGCCATCAAAAGGTGATTTTTCTTGTTGAGCACCTTCCTGCCTGCCCACCCTCTCCCCACCCCCCCTCACCCTGACGTCTCTGCTGTAGGGGGGCTGTGGGACCCAGCAGAGCAGCCCACCTGCCTGGCCGTGGGTACCGGCCCCGTACGAGCCCTCCTGACGCTGGATGAGACCCTCTGGGCCAGCTGTGCCAACCAGGTCACTGTCCTCGATGCCACCAGCCTCCACCCGCAGGTAGGGAGCATCGCTGGAACCCCCCTTCTGCATCTGCAGGGTGGTGATAGCTTTTGGGGGGTGTCACGTAGGTCTGAGCCCCAGATGATGCCCGTGCAGGGGCACACCCCTCCCTGTGCAATGCCCAAACCAACCTTTTTTTTGCTGCTTTTCATCACTTTGTGTCCTTTTCCTCCAACGCTGGGTCACAGGAAAAGGGATGCTGAGACCTTCCCTGCAGCTGCACAAACAGGGAATGCTGAGTAGTTCCTTTTTTCTCTTTTAAAGAAAAAAAAAAAAAAAAAACCCAACAAAACAACCCCAACCCTTTCTCCCACCTTTAATTTTCACATTTAGTGCCCAAACTTAGTTTGCATGTATTAGCTGTCGTAAATCCAGCCTAACGGCGGTGCCGGGGATGAATAATGCATCGGGGACTGGATTCGTTTTTAGTCTCTGATTTTATTTATGACAGGAGCTGGGTGGGAATTTTTGCAGAAGAAAAGTGATGGGGGAATGAAAAAAACCAAACCAAAATCTAAGGATGGGGGGGATGGTGTAAATAGCATTTGATGGAAAGCTGTGAAATAGGGTCTTGTGTCTGCCTGGATGGGATCCGCGACTTGGGAATAAGCCTTCCCTGAATAAATCCCACTTTGGGGTGGGGAATAAGAGGGGGCTCACCTAAAAGTCTCTATTCACCCCCAATTTTGGGCAAGCTTTTTGCAGGGATGGTCTATACCAGTTGTCTCTGGGAAAGGGGATCAGCACTTGCTCCTCACTTTTCTTTTTTTCTTCATATGAAGCAAATTTTAAAGCAGAAAAAAACATGCTTCAAAGCCGTAGGAGAACTGAAGGCGAAGGCGCTGCGTGCGGGTTTCTCCCCCGGTGATTTAATCCTTCACTGCTATTACGAGCTCTTAGTTCAGGAAATCTGCAGCAGCGGCGATTTTTTTGGTACAAAATAGGTGGTTTTCCTGCAGTTTGCGTTCTGTGTCTGACAGGGAAACGCTCCGGCAGGGAGCCTGGGAAGCAGATGGATGGGTCTGTCATCCCCAAATAGCTCTTGTGGGTCAGGGGGGTGGAAGCTGAGCCTTTAATTGCTGGTCTCTCAGGGTAGGAGAGAAGGAGAAAGGTCTTGTCCCATCTCGGGATGACTTTTGCAAATCCATCTTGACAGGGAAATGAGTCTTTTAAAGAAGCTAAAAAACACCTGGAGGGATGGGGAAGGCTGTGCTATAATTGAAAAAAATACCCCAAGAATATTTTGGTGATGGGTTGGTTTTGGTGTCCTCCACCCAAAACTGGAGCTAACGGGGAGGGATGGGACCTCAAGGTCACTCTTGTCCCCTTCCCATGCAGTTTTGCATCTCCTGGAGAGAGCTCAAGCTCACGGCAATTTTCAGGAGCAACTCTTTTGACTTCCTTTTCTGCAATCCCCTTTGGGCAGCAAACCTTCGAGGCCCACCCGGACGTGGAGGCCAGTGTCACGCACATGATCAAGGCGGGCAGTGGCGTCTGGATGGCCTTTTCCTTGGGCTCCTCCATCCGCCTCTTCCACACCGAGACGTTGGAGCATCTGCAGGAGATCAACATCGCCACCAGGACCACCTTTGTCCTGCCAGGTGAGCTCCCCTTCCCTTCTGGCTCTTAATTGCAATTAATGGGCAGGTTGGGGCGTCACCCCATAGACCTGGTGGCTTCATTGTGCTGATCTGAAGGGAAATTGTGATTGAGAATTGAGACTTTTATGGTTAATGGTGTAAAGCTTTGAGCTTGGATCTGTGGGGTCTCTCCTTGACTGTGGAGATGGAGCTGGTGACCTCTTTGCACCTGTGTGTGCATCCTTGCACCCCATCTTTTGCGTTTGTGGGCCTCCTTGCCTGCATCCACACCCTGTCATCTTTGCACCGAGGGCATCCTTGTGCCCCCCATTCTTGCACCCATCTTCATCCCCATGTGAGCACCCACGAGTTCCATCTTTGTACCCATGCACTGTGCACGCACCTTGTCCTTGCACCCCATCTTTACACGTGTGTGCATCCACGCACCCCGTCTTTTGCACTTGTGGGCATCCTTGCCTGCATCCATGCACCCCATCCTTGCACGAGTCTTCATCCCCATGCGTGCACCCATGCATCCCATAATTTGCCCCTGTGGTCCCGTGCATGCACCTTCTCCATGTGCCCCGTCCTTGTGCATGTGTGTGCACCCATGCCCCCCATCTTTTGTGCTTGTGGGCATCCTTGCCTTCATCTGTGTGCCCTTCCCCATCTCCATCCCTATGGAAGCATCCATGCACCCTTCATCTTCCTCCCCATCCCCATGCGCGTGTCCCTGCACCCATCTCCATCTTCCTCCCCACGTGAATGTCCCTGCACCCATCTCCATCACCCTCTTCCTCCCCATACGAGTGTCCCTGCCCCCATCTCCATCACCCTCTTCCTCCCCATATGAGTGTCCCTACACCCATCTCCATCATCATCTTCCTCCCCATATGAGTGTCCCTACACCCATCTCCATCATCATCTTCCTCCCCATATGAGTGTCCCTGCATCCATCTCCATCATTATCTTCCTCCCCACGTGAGCGTCCCTGCACCCATCTCCATCATCATCTTCCTCCCCACGCGCGTGTCCTTGTATGACATCTTTCCACTCGTGCTCCCCTGTGTTCTCCTTACCCCTGCACCCCATCCTTGCCCTGTGTGTGCATCCTCAACCCCCAGCTTCATCCCTGGACCTGCATCCTTGCCCCGACGTGTGCATCCTTGCCCCGCATCTCTGGGCGCACCCAGTTTTCCTCAGTTTTCCCTCCAGCGCCATCTCCTAGCCATGTCCACCCACCCGGCGCTCACAAGGTTGTCAGCCTTCTTGTTCCAACTACTGAGCGACATAATTGCGTAATTAGTTATAAGCAAGATACTCATGTAAGTTGCTGCTTCTTTTTTTTCTTATTTTTTTTTCAGGGCATGTTAAAATATTTATCACTTCCTTTTCTTCCTGGGCGAGTGAGCATTGGGTATTAATGCATTTTTGAACTCGCGCTCCCTCATCCTTTTTAACTCGACAGGTCATTAATAAAGTCCTCCCGGAGAAACCCGAGTTGCATCTCCACAGATATATTGCTTGGCTGAGTCAGACGTCGTGCAGCGCTAAGTCCTGGCGATAAAATATTCATTTGCCATTAGAAGTCAGTTTTCCTTCTTTTTTTTTTCCTCCTCTTTTTATTTATTTATATTTGTCATGCTCTACTGGCATGGAGACCTTCGTGCAATGATGCCGCTTGGTTTTGAGGGGGCTCTGGAGCATGTGCCCCCATGAAAAATGCCCTGGTGATAGGTTATCTGGGAAGATGCTGCGGTGAAATTGTCTCTCAACCTCGTTTTGTCCCCTCTTGCAGGTCAAAAACACGTCCGTGTCACCAGCCTCCTCATCTGCCAGGGTTCGCTCTGGGTGGGCACCGACCAGGGCATCATCGTGCTGCTGCCTGTGCCCCGCTTGGAGGGTATCCCCAAAATCACTGGTGAGCACCAAAAAACCCCTCCCTACATGGATGCAACCTTATTTTTGGGCTCGTTTTTAGCAACCCCCTTCTTTTTTGGCAGGAAAAGGCATGGTGTCCCTCAACGGGCACAGTGGCCCCGTGGAGTTTTTGGCAGTGGCTTTGAGCACCCTGGCCCCGGACGTCTTAAAGGGTGACCAGGAGGAGGAAGATGAGGGTGAGGAAGAGAAACCCACGGAGCTGGATGGCCCCCCGCCTCGAGAAATGAGGAAAAAAGGGATTTTATTACAGTATCGTCTCCGATCCACCTCCCACCTCCCCGGGCAGCTGCTGTCGGTGCGGGAGGCGCCGGTGGCCGGCACGCCGGCACATACCGAGGAGGATGGTTCCATCTACGAGATGGCTGATGACCCCGACGTCTGGGTGCGGAGCCGGCCCTGCGCCCGCGACACCCCACGCAAGGAGATTTCCTCCGTGGCGATCGTTTCGGGGGGTCGGGGCTACCGAAACTTCAACGCCGAGTCGCCGCACCGGGGCGGCGATG
>VXBW01002112.1:0-37510 GCA_013400375.1 Thinocorus orbignyianus | reverse complement strand
AGGCTGGTGGTAAGAGTTATTTTTGTTTTTTTTTTTTTTTTTTTTTTTCCTCTTAAAATACTGTACTTGAAAGAATGGAACAGGATTGTACAGTGCTGGGTAAAATAATTGAGGTGTCTTGCACTATTAAATCTGCTCTTAAAGGGCGAAACTTTGAGGTTACACTGAAGAAGAAAAAGGGCTTGCTGCTGATGATCCATTTGAATATATGGAGCAATATTTTACTCTGTAAGTATCTAATGCTTGCTAATCCTGGATTATAATTTGTTAGAAAAGATAAAAAAATATCATCCGTTCATGTAGCAGTAATTTCCAAATGGATTCATCAGGAATATGCAGTTTTCTCCTATTTTCCTTTTTTTTCTTCCTACTGCTTTTCTTTTAGGGAAGCAAGACTGACTGTAAGCAGATCTTCATGTCTTAATTTTATCTGGTTTCTGTTTTTCTTATTAACATTTCAAAATGCTTTAATTTGAAATGTGTGATAGAGCATTTTCTGTAAGCAGCCAGAAGTACATTTAATCATTAAATACTTTTGTCTTCACATCTTAAATTCACCTTTTGCCTTTTAAATTTGTATTTGTTATAATGGTAACTCATGCTCATTCTTTGAGTACTGTCTACTTTTGTCATTTCCAACTTCTGGGAAGCAGTCTTCAGCAGGTACTTGAATCTTGGCTGTGTAACTTCATTTTTGCTACTTGATCCTCAAGTTCAAATTATGTTTTCCACATTTTCTACTTTTTCACTTGCAAATTGTGTTGATGTATTCTTATCTTTTTCATGTTACTTTTTTTTTTGTTAATTATTTTGTTAGGTGTGACTTGAATCTTAAGCAGTTGCTACGTCTTATTCATGCAACGTTCTTTGATTCTTTAGTCAGATACTAATTTTTTTTGAAATGTAGTTGCTTTGTTGGTTGTGCCAAGAAACCAAAGCATCCTCCTACCAATTATATGAGAACTAGGTGATCACATTTTAGTAATATTACCCTGTGCTTTAGCTTTTACTGATGTATCTCAATTTTTTATGATTATGTGAAATAGCAGTAGGAAACAACTCCTTGAAAGGGCACTGTAGAGAGGTTGGTGCTGGCGTCTTCTCACGGGTAATTAGTGATAGAACAAGAGGGAATGGCTTCAGGCTCCAACAGGGTGGGTTTAGACTGAACATTAGGAAAGAATTTTTCACAGAAAGAGTGGTCGGGCATTTTCCAATGGCTGCCAGTGGGGGTGGTTGAGTCACCATCTCTGGACGTGTTTAAGAGTAGTTTAGATTTGATGTTGGGGGATATGGTGTAGGGGAGAACTTTGTAGAGTAGGGTAGATGGTTGGACTCGATGATCCCAAGGGTCTCTTCCAAACTTGATGATTCTATGATTCTATGAAACTGGAAGCAGGAGTATGGGACCAGAAGCTGCCTTCTAAATCAAGTCCGGTCATCTGCTGTGTAACTGGTAACTGTGTTACATAGTTTCTTTCATGAGCTAAGTTTACAGGGCTAGTATTAAGGCTTAATTGCAGTTGGAAGTCTCTGAAATGTTTGTATCCAGCTAGAGCAAAGTCTCAGGCAGGATGCTTCAGGCTGGTCAAAAGTAACTGAGATTTACTAGGGTATCCTATGAGGAATAGGTGAACAGAATGGTCAGCAAAATACTCTATCTCTGTGACCAAGAACAGTGGGAATAAAGTGAGCTGCCAAAAGTTAAACCAAGCTAGCCTTCCTAAAAAGTCAATTACAGACAAAACTACACAGACAGATTAAAAAGTTTTAAAAAAGCAAATTATTAAAGGTATTTTAAGTACAACCCTAAACCCACAAATATCTGATTTCTGATATCAAAAGTGAGACTGTAGAGTTGAGGGAGAAATATGGGGTGGCTGAAAGGAGTGTGAGGATATAGAGTTGAACACAAGCATACTTGAAGTGAAATCGGAAAACCAGGGAGCTTAATGTGCCTTTACCCCAGGGAGCTGGGAGAAGGGCAATAGGAAAAGATGTGTGAAATCACAGCTTCAGTTACTTTTAACAGATCTGTCAACATGGGGTAATAGTACAAAAAGCTAGAACGCTGGATGTTATCACTTGCCGTGGAGAAGGTGGCCAGCTATAGATACAGTAAATTGATTTCAGCAGTATCCAAAACTGCAGCCAACAAAGTTGCATGGGAAGTATAATTTAAAAACTGAAGCAAACAACTAGATAAACATAACAATAGAAGGCTGTTCTTTGAACACTTCCAGAAGTAAAAATAAGGAGTTCCTAGTGATATTTGTGAAATAGTGCTAAAGTAGGTGAGAAAATCAAATGCTTCCACTTTTTTCTTTTAAAGGTAATACTTAAATATTAAGCTGTCAAATGGAGCCAGTATTTACAACAGGCCATCTGTATTAGATTGTTCCAGTATTTCATGAAAGACGTGGTTTTAAAAAGTTGCATGTAGGTATCTGCATCCTGAATTTTGTGTTTGTTTTGTTTTTCTTTTTTTCTTCTGGTTTATTAGGGGGGGGGAAAGTGATGTTTTTTTGTTTTTCCTATATGGTTGTAGTTTTTAATTTTGTGGATGTATACTGAAGTGTGTGGACAGCGGGGATTTCTTGTGGAGCAGCATGGAATAGATGCAGTACTGGGACTGAAAATACAAGGAAAATCTTGTTTATTAGAGTGACTCCATCCCTTGCAAGTAGGGAAAATGCTGTTTAAAGGTTTATGAGGAAATTGATGACAGCCTTTTATCTCATTGTAATTTATTCTGATTTTGGCTTAAACTTCCTTTTTTTCCCCATCTGAAATACTGAGGGCAGTGATAAATCCAAATATACCTATGTTTCACATTCACTTTTGAAATTCTGTCTGGATTTCTATGTTTCCCTTCACTGTGTGAAAGCTCACAGAGTTTGTAAACTTGAGAAGTTTTCAGAGTTCTTTGGAATATTGCAGGTATCTCTTCTTGAGCCATTATTTGCTTTGTATTTTTTAGTACTCAGGAAATCTAAACAATACAAAATGCTATTTCTTAAAAAAAAATTTTTTTTGGAATAAACTTTCAGGATTTATGAATGCAGTTCGTCTGTGATCTCTTTGTATCTAAAAAGCCAAGCAGGGTGAGGGTTCATATCAGTGATGGAGAATCTGTGAGTGATGGCTGTATATGTGAGAGAACATCCTTATTGACCAAACATTTTTGTGTGAGAATTTTATTGCAGCTATGAAAAGTGCTTGGGCACTATATGTGTCTAACCATTGTCCTATCTTAGCGTTACAATGTCTAGAATAGATACACTATAGTTCTGAGGCTTTTAATACTGAGGATAGGAGATAGCAATTTACAGTCTAGAAAGGCAGATGAAAACATAAAGTTACCTACTTTATTCTCATCGAAATGCAAACCATATGGAAGTCCACTTTTGGGCTTTTCAGTGATTTACATAAGCTGATACTGTGTTTTAGCACAAATGTGTCAACCTCAGGCTATTACATCTGGCCCTCACTCGGGGAAAAGGGAGGAGCGAATGAGTTCTTGGTTCAAATTGAGCTCTTCTTTTGCCTGACGACAACATCCAGCTAACAGCACATTAAAGTTGCATGGGCTTGCATTATGGTTAGAATCTGATAGATTCTTTTACTAAACACTTCATTATACTAGGCCAGTGTGTTAACAAATATGATTTAAAAGCGGGCAAGAAGGCTCAGTGCTTCCTCTTATGTTGCTGAACAGATGTGAGAGTATAAAAATGGTATTCTGGTTTTATTTTTTTCTTTTTCTAATTGATTCTTTGCTGTGTTTCTGCCGTAGAAATGAAGACCTAGAGCAAATGCTGGAAAGCAGTAAAGATTCTGCAAAGCTGGATGCTATGAAACGAATTGTTGGGGTATGTGGATTTTTATTATTGTTTTTATTTTTTAGGTTATGTGTGGTTTTTATTTCTTGGATGTGAATACTGTTTTAGCTTTACAGATCCTATACTCAGTCAGCATTTGAATATCCAAATGTTTAAAAGCTACTGTGAAATCCTTAGTCTGGAATTTTATGTAGAAATTGCTATATAGAAATATATGCAGTCATTACTTTTAAAATACATATGTAACAGTACTAATATGCCTGTAAATAGTTGTTTTCAGTAGGGAGGTAAGGTCCTAAATAGCAAAGGGTTTCTTAAGAGAAGCTTCAATTGCTGTCTTAATTCAGCAGACAGAAAACAGCAGAAATTTGCGGGAGTAAAATGACAAATTCCATTTACTGTTTTTACTTTTTTAGATTATATAAGGATATTATTTTTATTTTTTTAATTTTATTTTTTTAATGTTTAATTTTTAATGTTAATTCCTCTATGTTTGACTAAGTGTTTCAGGTGAAGTGTGTACCCATGGAGGTGATTAAATAATGTTTCACATCACTGTGTGTTTAAACCTTATAAATTAAACATTATGAAGTTAAGTCCCTTTATTTCTTCTTAACAGTATTAGAAGCTATAGAAAGCTCTTCAGTGTCCATTTAACTTATTTTCTGGGGACTTTTGCATTTGATTTCTCTGATTGTTCCTTCAGTCTCTGCAGGATGTACTGTTTTGTTTTGTTTTTTTTTCATGTAGATTACACTATCTAAGCATGTACAGAAGTGAGTATGTACAGGTTGTATCATTCAGCTGTGTTCTTCTCTTTGACTCTAGAGCTAGCGATTTCTGCCTTCATTGACCTCTAGTGATGAAGATTTTACTCAAGCTGGTTCTCTTCTGCTTTTGACGGTGATCCGAGTCCTGCCTAGACATCAATTACCCATTAAGTCTGGGTAGCCTATCAATTACTGTTTCATAGCACCATTTTTTTGTGTGTGTGCCTGAAAGGTTTCTTGGTTCATCTTCTCCAGCATGATGTGGGATTCTGTCATGGTTCTGACCAAATCAGAAAAAGACAGATGATCCCCCCCACCCCCTTTTAAGAAAAAAACAAAAAAAGAGGAGAGGAAGAAANTTCCAGCCATAAGGATAAGCAAGGCCCTGTCTGCATACTGTTCCTTGGTATAATTGGGTCTTATCCCTGTGAGACGAAACAGTTTTCTGAACAGTGTGCTGTTACTTTCAGAGTTTAGTTAGTTAGAAGAGGCCCAACTAAGAAAGTAAAATTGTAAAACAGAAAATTGATTCATTTTACCTCAAACCAGGACAGATTCCCCAGGGTTTCAGCTGTGAAAGTCTGGCATACAGAGGTGCTCTTTCACTTCTGAAGGCCATGATTTCAAGCTAGGGTAACTAACATTCTCTTACTTCCCTCAGAAAAGGTTTTTATTTTTTTTATTATTTTTTTCCCTGGCTATTACTGTGGACAGGAGGACTGGGGGAATTTCCTGTTGCTCCCTTGCTTTACTTTTTCCAAGACTGGCCAGATCTCTTTATTTGGAAAACAGTTGCAACAGAATGTGTATGCATATGTATTAGAAACTATTGAATTGAGTCAGCTTGAAATTTTAAAGCAAAACTTTACTAGATGGATATTTCTTTTTCTCCATTTTTTTCCCTACAAACAATGCTCTTATTATATATGAATGATCAAAGAGTAAGTTCGCTTATTATAAATATCTGCTGCTGCTCCACATTCAAAGCACTTCTCCACAACTGTTTCTTTAATTTCCTAGAAACATATGATACCATGAAGTTGTAGATGTGTAGTTAGCACTGATAGTTGTGGTCCTTGATGGTCTTAGGCTGAGGCGATCAGGCTTGAGGACTTTTCAGCAAGGGAAGGCATAACTGAATTGAGCACAATTTCTGCTACCCCATTTCCCAGTTTCAGATTTTTGTCCTTATGTAAGTTGCCAGTCCTTAGTTTCTGTTCCTGTTCTAAACACTGCACACTACCGGAAGAGCACTACTTTTCAAGATGGCAGCAGGCACCTTCTTTTTCTTGGATATTTCTTCTTTTCTTAGCTGCTGCTTCTTTTCTTAAAACAGAAGAGGCCTTCTAGCTCGTAAGGTTGACCATAACTTGGTGGCAAGGGAGTTTTGTGAATTCATAAGTCCTCTGTATTCAGTTCCTTCCATATTTTCAGGATATTTGCTGTTAACCTGTTTAAACTATGTTTCGTAGCAGACACCTGGAACCAACCTGTTACACATGACAAACGGAAACAATGAGCTTTACAGGCCAGACCTGGGACCTTGCATAATTAACATAAGACCTTCTAGCAGTGGTGATAATGTTCTTGCTGGGTGCAAAGATTTCTGCGTGTTACCAATTGTGTGCTTACATTTAAAGAGTTCTCAGGGATGAGATAGGCTTTGCAGAAATGAAAGACTTCCTCTAGCCTTAATTTTAGAGGAAAAATGAACTCTGTTCTCAGAGTATTGTTTGATATGTCTCCCTGGAATGTTTGTTTTCATTAATTGTAGGTAGAGGAAAAAGCTGTGTGTACCCATAGCTTTCTTTCTCTTTTATTAGACTTTAAGAGGCTGAACTTTAATTTGTTCATATAGCTATGGTGGAAAAGAACCAGGAGAACACTGCTTATGGTTTCTTTTTCTGCTTCTTCCTCCTCTAAGGTGTTTTGCAGACTCTCTCCTAGGAAGGAGGATATTAATTACAAATAAAACCAAATAGATCTTGCAGAGAGTGACTTTTAAAAACAGAATTTTGAACATAAAAATAGTCCAGTTTTAATCTTTCTTCTTGTAAGAAGCCTCTTACATGAAGGTGCCTAAGACCTAAAAGAGCTAAAATACGTGTTTCTAGGGGTGTTGAGGTTTTTTTGTTTGTTTGTTTGTTTTTTCAGTCAGTATGTTATTTTTTGTTTCTTCCATACATGCGTACTGTAAAGCAGTTACAGTCTTTTTAAGATTATGAGTAACACTGGTGGTTTGGAGAAAAAATTGAAGCATCTGCAAAACCAAGTTTATTCTACTAAATGCATAGAAACACAAGAGCTGATGCTTCATTTAAAACATACACTGATATTACAACAACCAAGATGTTATTGTTACCAGGTCTTGAAACGTGTCTGAACTTCTCATCTGGGAAAAATTCTTAGTGAAATTTTGCTCCTAAAGATACTGGAGCATAAGTTTAGGAAACAAATTCACATGCCTGATTTCCCGCAAAGCGTTTCATCCATGTCTGTGTATCTCTCATGAGGGGTGACGGGAGTTTAGTATACCCTGACATTACATAGCATTTATTTTAGAATGAAAGTTTGTGGTTGTACAGGAACTCTAGTTATGTAAGAAAAGACAATTGGAGAGTGTCTAGGCACAGCAACAAAAATGACACGATAGACCTTAGTCGTAGAAAGAACCATTATGTTCTTTCAGGTTAATGATCCATGGTCTAAGGAGGATTTACGCTAATTGTTACGACTTAATGAGTCAAAATACACTCTTTTAAAAGACCCTAAATACATATTTACATGGTACACTGGAGCTGTTATGGTTGATCAGTTAAATAATGCAAGTAATGCATAGAGTCATACTGTTACAGCCTATCAGGAAAGTCTAAGTCTATTCTATTTTTGAATAACATAACTTCTTTTGCACCAAGATGAGGTGACTGATAGTATCTTATTCTGTAATATGTTTCTACAGTGCATCTTGCTACTATGTTCTACTTGACTATGGTCATTCTGAATCTGGCATTTATTACAAAGACCCCGCAGTCCTGGCAGTGGTGGTTTTATTTAGACTCTTAGTTAAAACCCCTTGAAACAGATATGGGTACTTGCCTCTTAGTTTGTCACTTTACTGTGTAAAGCACTTTACTGTGCTTTAATACAGGTGCAAGAATAGTTTAAGATGTTAAGTTGGTTAAATTGTAGTGTCGTGCTGGACAGCTGCTATAAACACTTTTGAAAGGCTTACTAAGTAGTAGCATGAACTACAACTACCATCTTTCTTCTAATCTTCTTTGAATATACCGTTTGTGAAGTTATTGTCCGGTTTTGTGTTTTCTTGCCTTTGTTACATGAGATCGTAGTTCTTTGTGCCCTTAAAGTGTTTTATCAATTAAATACACAAGCAGGCCTGTGAGTTAGGAGCATGAAGTTTAATCAGCTGTATAATGTTGAGGAATGGTGGGAGTGTGTGATGGTTGCGAACAGGAGCAGCTGCATCTGCAGGAACAACCCATGTTCCTGTGTTGGATTCTCGCTTATTTGCTTGTCGTAGTGAGCTCTTGTCCTTTCTGATTAGCTTGATGTTTAGCGACCTCGATCCTGGTCTTAACCATAGCTGTGGGTTCTCAGTCTGTCTGTATTCAGCAACACCACTTAGTTCATGTTCATGAAATTCCAGGGTTTGCAGCTTGAAATCCTGGCAGAACATTTTCTGGAATTAAATCTAATAAATAAGAGTTGTGCAGATGTAGCGTATAGTGAAGTATTTTATTCCTTCTGATTTGCTTGTTTCTTATAAATAACTTCCTCCTTAAGCTGTTCGTACAAGGGCTGAAGCCACACGGGGATTTTGTTGTTTGTGCTATTGAGACAATTTTATTGTTTACTACATGCACTAATTTCAGATTTCTCTGAGATCAAATATGAAAACTTTCTTTAATAAAAAAAAATAAAATAATCACAGCGAGTTGACTGTTCTTGCTTTTACTGTACTAGTTCTTTGTTTTGTATGGGCGCTTTAAGGTTTTCTGTGTTTAACTTGCTATGGAAAGCAACCATACTTTGATTTTAAAGTGCAATGTCCATATATTATTTTTTTTTTCCTTCCTCGGTTCTGTTACGCACCAAGATTGTTCCAGGGAAAAGGAACAGGACTTAAACTGGTATAACTTCTCCTAATGTTTTTGTTTTTTATTGGGATGGAGGTTTTCTTGAATAGCAGCTTCCAACAGGTAATTCTGTAACATTTTCAGGTTAGTAAGATCTTTGGTTTAAGTAATTTTAAAGCATTAAAAATTATTTGCAGTTTGATATGGTGAAGTTCAGTTCATTGATTCCAGACATACCCCAAACCTCATAACCAGCCAGTTCTCAGGGGTTTTGTTGTAAAGTCTATAAAGTCTAAAAGTTAACAAAAAAAAATAAAAATCAGACTTTATCCTCAACTTTGTAGCATTCAGGTTTTAAATAAAAGGAATAAAGGCCTACTTCTTTAGGGGAAAAGAAAAAACCACAAACCAAACAACAAATAACAAAAAACACTGAAAAGCTGACGCTAATAGATTATATATTATTATATTACTAAGATTTATCTCTTCTGTTGTGTTTTTTTTTTTTTAGATGATTGCAAATGGAAAAAATGCCTCTGAGCTGTTTCCTGCTGTTGTGAAGAATGTTGCCAGTAAAAATATTGAGGTATTCCTATAGCTCATTAAGCATACTGTTATGGAAGATCTCTTTATGAAAATGTTATTTAATTGTATTTGGACTTCAATGTAAACCATAAAATCTCTAGGACTTTTAAATAGAATTTCTTAAGGTTAATGTTAATAGCAACATTATGGGAGTAGTTTAATATGTGAATTAAAAGAACCTACTAGGTGATTTGGAGGGAGGATGAATAACTATTTACATTTATAAAATTGATTGATTAGGGAAAGTTTGTTAAAGTGTGTGGTGGTAAATCTGAGGAAAGGTACTACAGTTTATTTGAGACTGCTTGCGAAGTTTGAGAAGAGATTATGGTACATTGTATTTTAAAAACCTCTATTGTGGATCAAGGCTAAAGAGAAAAGGGTTGGGTAAAAGAATTCATTGTTCTAATCACATATATTTATAAAGGGAGTGTATTAGCACTAGAATTGCAGTGTGAGATAATTTTACCTTAGTTAAACAAGTCTTTGTATGAACTCGTGGTTGGACAAAATATGATGTTACTAATGAAGTGTGTAAAATAACTTTTTTTGTTTCACAGTACTTAAATGTTGATTCTCTTGATAATTTAATCTAGAGGATTTATTTAATGCTTTATTAATATGGATGCCTGTGGTCCAGAAGAATACAGAAAAGTAACTTTCAAATCTCAGAATCTTTTGGAGAGATGTGACTAGTTTGAGGGGGATAGCTCCTATCTTAAGCAGAGAAAGACTTTGCTAATATGCAGTGTAATCTCAAATCTTTGGGTTACTTTCATGTTTTGCAAGAATTTACTTTAAAAGTCATAATACACATTTTGGGAATATGCCCTTACTCATTTATTTTGTATGAAGAATTATGAAAGGGGGATATGAAGGGGCAGACAAGAACAATTTAAACTTCTTATAAAAGCAGCTGATGAAGAACCTGAGTTAGATTCATCTGTGATTGGAGTTAATTTCTTGAGGGAAGTTGCTTGACTAAATTTATTCAATTTGCAAAACATTCTGTGACTTTTTAAGTAAAAGTTTAATAATTCTTTTCAAGATGTCTGTAGATGAAAAAAATAGCAGAAATGTAAGTTTTTCTTCCAGGCTTATTTTAGCAGCATGTGTGTCTGATTTTGCCCAATATCAGGTGTTAGACACACAAATTAGCTTGCTTCTGTATCTTTTGTTTTCTTTTTTCTTTTTTTTTTTTTTCTCTCTGGTAAGCAAGAAAAATTAAAATATCTTTCCTGGACTTGTGAAAATTCAGTTTTGCGGGAAGTTAAAAAATTGAGATTACATTCAACCACGATGTGTTTAAATCCACAAGCTTACTATGTGGCTCAAGGAAATCTAAAGCAGCGTCTACATTAGAAAGTTGTACAACCAAAATTTTTTTTGTAAAGAAAATGTTACTCTGGTGCTCATTACCAATACTATGCATAACTCTGTCAGCTCCTGTGCAGAGGTGTTAGATTTATAGCTCATTTGACAAATGAGATTTGGATGAAAATAACATCTCTTAAGTTTGTAGTTCCAGGCTGCATAGTGACCAAGAAACACCAGTTTGAGGAACGCAATGATATTAGTTACTTCCTCCTGCGTAGGATCATAATTGTGGAAAAATTCGGGAAATACTAGTTTGAAGCACTGGGTTTTGAGAGAGAAATCAATGGAATGCATGCTCCAATTCTTCCGTGATCTCTGGAAATAAGTTCTTCAGCATCTATTATTAATAGGAACAAAAAGTTGCTTTCCCTGGCTTAAGGCACTGAAGATTTTATTTCCTGCAATAATGACTTCAGCAAACACCTGTCTCTCTCTAATATGCTGCGATATAGCAGGTCACAGATACACAGTCTGTTTTCTTCCTTATTTTACACAGATTGATAGTAGTAGTCAAGTTTGAGTCTGATTTTAGCTTTAAATAAGTTGTTCTTATTTAGCTACTACGTTAAAACTTCAGGTTTTTCCATTCTTTGAAAATACATATATTTGGTTGAGGCCAGATACTGAGTTCTGGTGAGTCAAAGAGGCATAAGAATGCAAAGATGACAATTCAGAGCTTTTTTAGAATTTACTGTATTAAACTGATCTTAGAAACTGTAATTGTACTTTTAGTAATAGGTGATAAAAAGGAGTGGAGTAAAGAGTCATGCTTAGATGAGTTAAATATTCTCTTCCTCTTTAACTTGTATTTGTAAGGTATGAATACTCTCAAGTCCAGTTTTGAACAGAAATACCTTACACCAAAGAGGACTGTTGCTTTGTACAGTATTATTTATCTTGAGTGCTTTTAACTGTTAGAGCTGGAACCACTAGCCCAACAGAAGCAGTACTGCTCCAGTGTCAGGCTTCGAGCCTAACCAGTAGCGAGACTGGGAGTGTGTTCCTGGTAGGTATGCACACGCACGCATGTATTTTGTGTATAAGAAATACATATGTTTGGAGTACTCCAATGTAAGCAGCACCAGCAGCTTGGCAGTTCAAGATTAACATCTGCTAGTGGGAATGTTTGTATAGAGACATGTACACGTTGTGAATCCATTCAACAGCTGGACTCAGACACAGTCTGCCCAGTGGCTGGCCCCTGGATCGCAGTCACCTCCATTGCTGGCACCAGGACCTATGAGCCCCTGGGGCTGCAGCCCTGTTTCAGTTGCTAGTACAAACTGCTGTACACACATGAACACATGTAAAGCAGGACTCCCCTGATCACTCAGTAGCTATCCACTCATGCTCTTGGCCTTGGGCACACAGGTGTGTATGCAACTGTGCACACAAAATGACCTGGCCAGAACTCCCATAGTCCTCTACTAACCAACCCCTTGTGGTTATGTCCTTAGAAAGGTGCACACAAACACATGATTCTTGTTCCTAGAGACCCACAGACCATCTTTTTTTTCTTTTTTTTTTTTTTTTCTGACAGCTGTCTGGCACTCCCCTGGTCTATGCTGTAGCTAATTCTTCCTGTGGTTTTGCTCTTAGATGCTCACTCACATACCTAGCTCCTTCCCAGACCACTTCACCTACTTACTGGCTAGTGCAGCTTGATCCATTGGTATACCTGCACCCATTCCAGTCACTGGCACCACAAATTGCATGGGCTTGCACTTGGTTTTGCATACTCCAGTCTCTTCAGTTGTTTGTGTCTGTTCTTATGGGTTCTCTGGCCTGTGGTCCCAGCCTAGGGGCTGGCAGCCAAACTTGCAGTTGTTCCATGTGGTGACCATTATGACTTGAGATCCCATACCAGTTGCTGGAGGCATGCTTAAGCCCCCTCATTCTGATGCCTCTAGTTGCTGGTGCCCAAGGACACATGGGTCTTCCAGCCTGGGGTCTGACTGTAATTGCTGGTACATATATGTACCTTCACATTGAATAGAGAGTACCTCACTGAGGAAAATAGTTAAAAATTAAATTTAATGGAAACATACAACAGACCATGCTGATCAGGTGCAGGCAGGGCACAGAAGGGTAGATGTACAAACCAGCAAACTGTTTAGCTATGTAGAGCCCTTTTTGTTTGCTTATCCCTCTGTTTTCCCCTACTTGTTCCTCCCCAGATCACATAGATTCCCCCCACTTCTCTTTCACTTTGGTTCCTCCCCAAAACATCCCATGATAAGTCTTGTGCAATCTGAAAATACTCTTCATATGCATCCCATGCTTGTATACAGAAAAGCCCCTCAGTTTGAAAGGTGCTCTGGTGTTGACTCTTGATGGATTTAACAGCTGGACATGGGAGCTGAGGCTTTCCTGGGAGGGGCCTCTGAGTCCTAAATTTGAGTTCCCTCCTGCTGCTGTGTCTCCCTGCTCCTCTGGGCTATTAAGGATTCAGGATAAACTAGGGCAGAGTATTACTTGCAAACACCTCTTCATCCGCCTAATCTCTCTGTGTGCCTTTGGGGGTGTGCGGACAAGGTTTCAACACATAACCTAGCAGGAATTAGTGGAAGCTTATCATTCACTGTTTGTATCTTATGGGCCTTTTCTTACCATTTAAAACAAATAGACAGTTATGTGAATGCACATGCCTTGCTCTATGTTATAGTCAAAGTTTCCTCATTACTTACTTTACTACCATTTAGTGCTAACACATTTGTGTAAGAAGAGACTGTTAAACTGAAAAGAGATGTGGGCATTCAGTAAAGCCAGCTGACTAATTTCTTTACCAAGCTTAGTTAGATAACAAATTTAGGTCATAATGTAGGTATGCTTCCAGCCATCTAGTTAGCATATCTGAGTCTCAGAAACGTTTATCATTGTCCAGTTTTTAGGATGCTTTTGAAATGATGACAAATTACTGGGTTAAGTAGGAATCTTAGTATGTTGATCCTGATACCTTTTTCTGAAAGTGCTTTGCCGAATTTTTTCCTGTCCTTGCAAATTCTTACACAAATCTGTCTGTACAAATTGGTACAATGCAGTGGCAAATGCATCAGTTCATCTGAATGACTTTGTATCCAAGTGACTTTTCTACTTTTCTACCCAGAAATGGCTGCTGGGTTTTGTGGTTTTGGTGTTTCTTTTTTTTTGTTTGTTTGGGGGTTGTTTTTTTTTTTTTTTAATCAGGGCGGAGTACTTTGGTACTGGGAAATGGAGGTGAGGAAGCACTAGAACATGTTCATTTGTTTTAAGAAAAGCAAAGGGCATTTTATTGTTTACACAAGTGCCTTGTGATTTTTGTTTTTATAAGTACACGCTGACCTCAACTTGATTATGTGCATCATGTCATGGATGTTAAGGATACAAAAAGTGGCCTAATAAACAATTGGTGGTATAGAACAAAAATAAGTCTTGGTCAATAACTCATGAAGTTTGATGTGCTTATATTGATAAACTAATTAAACAAATCTGTCTGTGTTCCTCAAGCCTAATGTGCTCCTGTTATGATTAGTTTTATAGAAAGGAGCATTTCATCATTGAATGAAGGTAAATGGTAAAAGAATAGGGTAGTCACGAAGCTCTAAGTGCTTCCATTTCTAGTCACAGAGTGGTTTCAAGGAAAGGAGGCTTTCTTTGCACACCTGCAGTCATTCAGTGCATAGGCCTCTTGTGGTCAATGTTGATTGCTGCTTGTCTATAGCTGAACAACAAATAATTTAGTATGGTGTAACCTTCTGTGATTTAATATTATGCTTTTTGCCAGAATTGGCACAAAAATACATCTTCTGATAGTGAAAGTAATTATAGCACAGCTGTAGTTGAGGGTCTTTCAGAATTTTCCATTATAAACCCCAATAGTAGGTTTACAACTCAAATGTAAAAAATATTTTCACTGCCTCCTGGGCATACTGTAGCCATGAGGGGGTAAAGTGAACTAAATTGAATGCCCTCCTCCCCCAAAATCATACTGAGGTTTCCTTAATCTTTGAAGTATGCTTATATTGGCTACATCTTTTGAATGCTTGTAGTCAGGCAAAAGTGGATCTAATACCCTTTGCTTTTGTCCAAGATATAGTCAGAAGTGCTCTTTTAATCAGATTTAAATAATGTAAGTTACTACACTTCAGCTGGAAGGTACTTCTTTCACATTCTCTTTCAAATGTGTTAAAGTAATTGTTTTTAAATTGGAGAGACATGGATTTGATGGATGAGCAACTCAATGGATAAGGAATTGTCTATAAGGTTGCACTCAAAGAATTGTAGTCATTGACTTAATGGAGTGGACACCAGTGACGAACGGTGTTAATATAGGGACTGGTGCTGTTTAACATTTTTGTTGGTGACACAAACAGTGGGATTAACTGCTCCCTCAGCAAGTTTGCTGACCACACCACACTGTGTGGTGTGATCGACATGCTGGAGGGAAGGAAAGGGAACAGCGAAGGGATACAAAAGTGATTAGGGGACTAGAACATCTGTATTATGAGAAAAGGCTGAGGGACTTGGGTCTTTTTAGTCTGGAGAAGAGAAGACTGAGGATAGATCTTAACAATGCTTGTACATACTTAAAAGGGTGGGTGTCAAGAGGATGGGGCCACTCTTTTTTCAGTGGTACCTGACAGGTTACTAAGAGGTGATGGGTACAAATTTGAGCATAGAAAGTTCCGTCTAACCATGAGGAATTTCTCCCCTTTGAGGGTGGCAGAGCAGGGTTGAACAGCTTGCCCAGAGAGGTGGTGAAGTCTTCATCTCTGGAGACATTCAGAACCTGCCTGAAGACATTCCTGTGCAACTTGCTCTAGGTGAACTTGCTCTGGCAGGGGGGTTGGACTAGATGAACTCTCCATGGGTCCCTTCCACCCCCATATTGTTCTGTGATTCTGTGAATACCATCCAGAGGGACCTGGACAGGCTTCAGAGCTGGGTTCGTGCAAACCTTTCAAAACTCAGCACGGTAAGTACAAGCCCCTGCATATGAGTTGGGGTTATTCCAACCACAGATACAATCTGTGTGGAGAGTGGATTGAGAGCAGTTGTTAGGAGAACAACTTGGGGGTGTCGGCTGATGAGAAGCTCAACATGAGCCAGCAATATGCCCTTGCAGCCCAGAAAGCCAACCATATTCTGCCATACATCAAAAGAAGCACAGCCAGCAGGTTGAGGAAGGTGATTCTGCCCCTCTACTGTGCTCTGGTGAGACTTCATCTGGAGTAGTCTGCCCAGCTTTGAAGTCCTCAGCACAAGAAGGATGTGGATCTGTTAGAGCAAGTCCAGAGGAGGGCCACAAAGACGATCAAAGGGCTGGAGCACCTCTCCTGTCAAGGCAGGCTGATAAAGTTGGGGTTGTTTAGCCTGGAGAAGGGAGGACTCTGGGGAGACCTTATGGTGACCTTTCAGTACCTAAAAGGGGCCTACAGGAGAGATGGGGAGGACTCTTTATGAGGGAGTGTATTGATAGGACAAGGGGTAATGGTCTTAAACTTGAAAGAGGGTAGATTCAAATTAGATATTAGGAAGAAATTTTTTCCCTAGGAGGGTAATGAGACATTGGCGCAGGTTGCCCAGGGAGGTTGTGGATGCCCCCTTTCTGGAGGTATTCAAGGCCAGGTTGGATGCAGCTTTGCATAACCTGGTCTAGTGGAAGGTGTTCCTGCCTATGGCAGGGAGGCTTGGAACTTGATGATCTTCCAACCTAAACCATTCTATGATTCTACAATTTTGAGTTTCAGGGTAAACTAAAACCAGCTTATTGAAATCTTTGTCTATTGCTGTTTAACCTATTTTCAATAAGAAAAAAACATTAAGAGCATTCAGCTGGTCGCTTGCTACATGTCAACTTCTTCGATTATTCAGGTCTTTATTTACCAGTTCATGATGTAAAGCAGCACTTTGTTATTAGCCTTCATCTGACAGTGTTGTTAATTAGTTAATATTGCAGCACTTCAGAAAGTTTCTGTTAAAAGAATTACAGTAAATCATAACATGTCTGAAAAACGTGGGTACTCCGATGATACATTAACTCTTCCGTTAAAGAAGAAAATATTGATGAAATTGTGCAATCTAGGACTTGGTTTTATATAGTTCTAAAACTTTCTAATAAATATGTGTGTGTTTTTCTTTTCAGATAAAAAAACTTGTATATGTTTATCTGATGCGTTACGCAGAAGAGCAGCAAGATCTAGCATTGTTGTCCATCAGTACTTTCCAGCGTGCTTTAAAAGTGAGTGGCTATTAAACAGTGTTTCATAGAGACTGAGCGGGTATCACAGAAATTAAAATATCTGTGTAAGTGTAGTCTGGTGAGCTAAAACATATAAATGTCTGCATTGTTTCAGGTTATGTCATTGACATAATTTTTTGTTCTACCTCAAACCTCATCAAGCAGCCAAGCCTGCATAAATTAAAATTACTTCCCTAAATAAAAGCAGCAGGTTAGTGCTCTGAAATTTTCGTGCCTGGCATTTAATTTCCTGAATGACTTTTCTCTTTCTAAGGTAGGTATGTATGTCAAAAGAAGACCTTGTTATTATCCTGAACCACCTATGTTCCTTTTAGTTTGTGTAAAGCATCTTTGTGTAGAATAGAGAATTGTAACACAACCAAGGTAGTAATAACTAAATTAAAATACTCAATGTGTGGCACATGCTACTTTTTTACTAAAAGCACTGGAGAAAAAGCATTTTTTACTTTTCGATTTCAAATTCAGATCACAATGGGGAAAGGAATTAGAGAACAAAGATTAGGATTTTCTTTGAAGTGTTATTGTACAGGAAAAGAAAGATTTATTAAGTCTCTGTACTTAAATTTGGCCATTTTTTATATTAAGAGAGGGTTGGATTTTTGCTTATACTCTTCTTTTAAGACTACTCTAGGTTCATAATAAATTTTTGTCATGTCATTGATCCAGATCTTGCATCTTGTTGGAAAATGTTACAATCAGAGCACCAGGTGTGCCATTGTAGGAGCATGCCACAACTGACAAGACCTCTCTGCCCTTTTCCTTACAGTTGTTATCTCAATGTACTGTGTACTACTGTGACTGCCATGAACAGCTAAAATTCAGTTGGCTTTGTATCCTATGCTTTTACTGAGATATGTATACAATGAACTCTTCTCATGGCATAACTTTTTTAAAAGCTGTGGAAAGTGAGAACAGGAGTGGGGATAACCCAAGTGTTGTGACTGCGAGTAACTCAACTTGCAAGCCTAACTGATAGTCAGAGAGGTTTACATGTTTAAATGTACTGTTACTAATTAGTGTAAACACTGCAGAGAATGTAATGATGCATTTCTGCACCATCTTATTTTATTTCTCCCCTTCTCTCTCATTCTTTAGGATCCTAATCAGTTAATCCGCGCAAGTGCTTTAAGAGTTTTATCCAGTATCCGTGTCCCAATTATTGTTCCTATTATGATGCTTGCCATTAAGGAAGCCTCTTCTGATTTATCTCCTTACGTGAGGAAGAATGCGGCCCATGCAATCCAAAAACTGTACAGGTAAGTGACTCTGATAAATACTGAAGAACAATTTTAAGATAGTTTTGGTATATGTTTTTTAAGACAACTGGTTGGCATATCTCAGATATATCAGGTGTGTTTCTTAAAAAGCATAAAGTGTGTGTAGACATTCCACCACTCAACTAATTTGGCTGGAATTCAGGCAAGTCTTTTGTTTGCTAGAATAAAGGGATAACTGAAGATATAAAAAAACCCTGCTGTCTTGTGTTTTTAGTATACCAGTTATTGTCATTTGTGTGGCAACTGTTTTGATAGGTATTCTAGAATCAAACATTTCTGTGTTTAGCATCTTTATATTTCATCCTGAAGGCATTTGCCATAGTTTGCAGTTCAGGTGTCAAGCGAACACTAGCATGTAGAAATTTTATTTGTGCAAATCCAGGTCTTTCTCTTCCCTCTTCAGAAATTCTAGTTGTGGAGGAGCTCTTACGAAGAGATGGGTACTGAAGTACACAATGGTTGCAACCCCAGTGCACTTGCTGTTACAGGCCCCCTCAGTCAGAAACACACATGGCCCTACCCTTTCACTCAAACACTGTGAATCCCAAAGTAACTGCATTTAGACACTTGGATTGCACAGTAGCTGGCCCTTGTATCCCCTCATCTCCAGTTGTCTCTCACTGGGTGGAGAGGAAAAGTAGAGAAAACAGAGAGACTGAGACACAGAAATGGTTAGTGCACGAAGGGTTACCTGCAGACCTTACAGTCTCTCCAATAGTTGGCCTAGGTGCCCTGGTCCCTCTGGTGGTCAAAATTTCCAGTTTTCTCAGTCAGAGACACACATGTCTCCACCCCAGGTCTATGGCTCCACTTCAGTACCTGGCTTCCTAAGACACCTAATCTGTGTTGTTATTCTCTATCAATCACACACTGACACATGTATTTGCTATAGTTGCTGCTTCTGTAGTTACATGGATCCCTACAAGCCATGGCCTGACTCCAGTTGCTGGAGTTTAGACCTCCATATCACACATGCACACAGAGTAGAGACTGTCACACCCAGGAAAATAATTAGAGTTTAATGAGAAGACAGAACAGACTGTGGTCATCAGGTGCAGAGAGTGGCCAGACAAACACGGTGAGCAACACAGTACATACAACTGGCTCCTTTTTTGTGCCTATCCCTCTTTTTTCCTGTGCTTGTTCCTCTTGAAACCATCTAGATCTCTCATTTTCCCTGCCTTTCATTTCTCCCATAAACATCCCATAGAAAGTATTGTACAATCCCAAAATGCTTTCTAGTGTTGTATATTAAGTTTCATAGCCCTGTAGCTAGTAACACCCCTAAGTCTGAACGGTGCTGTGGAATGACTCTCTCAGTCATGATAGGTTCATTTCAGGCCCATAAGGCTGATGGCTTTTTCATGGCAGCTCTCCGAAGAACCTGGATAGGGTCTCCTACCTTCTAGTGATTTACTATTTATTTTTTTTCTTTATTGTGCTGAGTGCTCTCATGTGATGGCCCTAGGAGTAGCTGGGTCAGGATATGACTAGAGTTTCCCCCACCTCTGTACTCCTCTATGCACAGCCAAGCCTTTTATCACATAATGTAACAAGTTTGAATGGATTTTAAGTCCCTTCCTGCTATTTGAGTAGTTTATCTGTTATTAGCATCTGGTTCCAGCACAGAAAAGACTTTTTGGCCTGAATTGTTCTTCAAATACAGAATGTCCTTTCATCTCCTGATAGTATCAGAACTATTTGGAGGAGTCTGGCAGTAATGGTCTGTTGATACCAGCAAGGCACAGCAGTATCTGTACAGCAGGTTACTCAGGGAACTTTAAATTAAATTGATGATTCCGTTTCTTCTCTTTATGACAAAGTTTATTTTACTAGTCTAGATTAAAGAGCTGATTGGTGACTGGTGTAAAACTGGAAATGCCGAAATCTAACTTGATTAGTAAAGGATGATTTATTCATCTTTCATCCAATCTCCAGATACGATTGCATCTTCAAATACAATTTGTATTTCCTCTTATCTCTGGTTCATATGATATCTTATGTGATGTCACTAGCAAGATTTTGAAATCTTGCAGATATCACAGTAAGGTTTGTTTTGTGGTAAAAAATACAGCACCACTGTCTGGAGAAACTGGCCTCACTCCCTTCTAGTTTCCCTGAATTCCTGACATGTGGTAAAATGGACACCCAGCTCAGATAGCAAAGGAAAACTGATGGAACTGATGTTCTGTAAAGGTTTCCTAAATCCTTTTGAGGGCCTGTTCATCCTTCACAAGTTTTCACTTTGTGCAAACATTCTAGGCATCATAATGCAAACTTTCAAACTGCAGTAGCTGAAAATTCAGCCTCACCTGGACTAAAATAAGCTTGTTGATTACTTGTGAGTGGAGTTGTAAACAACAATTTTGTCCTTGGTAGCAGAGTTTGGGAGCTGCTTATAGAAAGTATTTGAACTGTTATTGTCACATTTCCAAAATTTACTTATACAAGTGTCATACCTGATAGCACTGATTTACTTCAGGAACCAAGGGGAGAGAGTATAGTTTCCTGGATCACTTGAAGGAGCAACAGTAATGGGAACTGGTGAAGAGGCTATCAAATTTACCTGTCTACAGGCAGGTCTAGTTGGCTTGCCTGCAAACAGAGTCTTTAACAGGCAGTATCAGCAGATGTTTCAACAAGGATCATGACTGGTAGCTCCACAATTCAGTGATACAGATTATATACTGGTGGCAAGGCTGTCTTTTGGACTATATGTAATGGGTGAGTGGTTTCAGAAGACTCTTTCTGAAGTTGGAATTCTGGAAGGGATGAATTTTTTTATGTGGAGATCAGTCAACAGTTTGTATAACAGAATCATAGAATGATAAGGGGTTGGAAGGAGATCACCTAGTCCACCCTCCCTGCCAAAACAGAACCTCGTAGAGCAGGTTGCACAGGAACTTATCCAGGTGGGTTTTGAATGTCTCTAGAGACAGAGACTCCACCACCTCTCTGGGCAGCCTCTTCCAGTACTCTGCCACCCTCAAAGTGAAGAAGTTCCTCCTCATGTTTAGATAAAANCCCCAGAAAGGAGAGGAAGGGAATTAGGAGTTTAGAAAAAACTAAACTACTTTAACAAAAACAAACAAAAAAAAACCAAAAAGAAAGTATACAGTATATACAAAACCGTATCAAGCTTCTAGGATGACTACATCACCAGCAGGCAACAGTCGCAGGCTGGACTCGATGACTGACAGGAGCTGGATTCCAGATCTGGAGTCAGGAACGCTCGGATTGGGATCAAAGGCAGACGAGCAGGCAGGGTCCTCCTTGGACGTCGGCCATCAAAGAAAGAGAGTTTACCCTTTGATCCCTCAGCTTTTATAGTGAGCATGATGTGGATGGAATGGAATACCCCTGTTGGTCAGTTTTTGGTTCAATTGTCCTGTCCACTCCTCCTTGCAGGTAGGACCTTTTGACGCTTCCGCTGCTGACCCTCCAACGGGCAGAATAACAAAATTACCTGACCTTGGTTGTTCCAGCAACAAGGGCCTGTCTGCATGCCATTCCTTGATATGATTGGGTCTTACCACTGTGAGACGAAACAGTTCTTTGAACAGTGTGCTGTTAATTTCAGAGTTTAGTTAGTTAGAAGAGGCCCAGCTAAGAAAGTAAAATTGTAAAACAGAAAATCGGTTCATTTTACCCCAAACCAATACATTGGTTTTCCTGACTTCTCTACTTGTTTGGTGTTCCTCTGGTTCAGTTAGTGTTCCAGTCAGACTTCTGGATGGAGGTTCAATACTCCAATCTTCTCGCATTTAGTATCATGGTGTTTGGTGGATGTCTGACCTAGAAGATCTTTTCATTAGTAGTTCAATCAATCCTAACAGCAGGAAGCTTACATATCAAACAGAAAAGATTTCAGGCATAGCGTGAGCAGCAACATTTGTGCTCAGTGCAGTCAACATTACTAGGTTAGTTGAAGAAATTTTATCATTGAAAATGTCAGATGTCTAGCATGTCTAGATGTCTTTCACTTAGAATGCATTTCAAAGCTATTAGTATCTTCTGTCTATCAATAGAAAACTCTACCAGGTACTTGCACCTACTTGCAGTGAGATTTGGAAAAGGACTTCTTAAAATCCCTATCACTACTATTAATAGATTCCATTACTAGTATTTGATAACACAAGTAGTAGATTCTATTATTACTGGTAGAAACCATAATGGGAGAAGACTACTCTGAGCTCTTTAGCCTATTCTGTTATTTTCTTTCAGAGAATGCTGCCTTCCTTGTCTAAAACATCAGGAAAGAGGAGGAGTAGGAATGTGGGTTCAGTTATTGGAGCCCTTACTGAAGATTTTCTTGATCACATAACAAAATTGGTATTTTTTTCAAAGTTTCTTAGTAATAAGTGCATCTTTCTCTCTCTTTAAAATTTATCCCAATTTTTAAATTCAAAATAAGTTTTGTTAGAAAGACTTATTGCTGTTCCTCTGAAGGTTCTGGTCCTTGGCAGAAGATCTAATAAACCTTTTTTTGACAAAAATAGAAGTTGGAATAAAAAGTAGTTGTAAAAGTACTTATGGAACAATGTACAGTTGTTTTGCTTACGCTGATGGTGTCTTCTAACGGTTGTGTTATCCATTGAAGCATGTTCTTATATTGCTAGATGTTAGAGCCTTAGCAAAGTAGTATGCAACTAGATACTCACTGTGTGAATCTGTAGCTGGGAAGGATATACTGTGCATTAGGACAGTTCATCACTCAGCATTAAAACTGAAATGTACAATAACGACCATATACTTCGTTACTTATCTGTAATTATATCCATGTTGAAATGACTTTTCAAAGGCATAGAACTACACATCTGTGTGGTTCTTTGTACCTGCTTTCTCTTTGTATTTTCTTCTGCCTTGGCTTTGAAGTCTTCCATGCTGTATAGATCCATGATGAAGCAGCAGCTGGAATGAAAAGTTGGCACTTACTTAGGATGCAAGCTTGACAGTAATTTCTGGCAGATTTTTCTCTACTGTTTGAATGTGAAAAGGACAATACAAAGATCGTTGTTTTCAACTCTTTGTTTGTTTGTTTGTTTTTCCCTCCTTTTTTACTGTTTATATAGGACTTCAAGTAGTCTATTTTTCATCAGCTTTCACATCTACTTTGTATAGGAACACTTGAAAACAGTGTCCAAATTTTGGAGTTCCAGTACTTCTAACTAAAATCAGTCAAGTTAACAGTGTCTTACTTGAAACATTGTATTTATAATTTGATAATAAAGATTTGATTCTGCTTGGTCCTGGTGTTCATTCACTGCTGAATTCATTCATGCTGAAATTCCCTTTTGCAAAAGCAGTGACATCCTTGTGACTTAGCATCTGAAGCTCAATCAGATTCTCCTTAATGGGTTGGCCTGTCTTAAAGTTTCTTAAATCCTAAAATTTTAATGAGTTTAAGTATTAAGATTCCTATAAAACGTATATAAACGGTAACATAAAGTTAATCTTTATAATTTAATTTTATACTCCTTTAATTCAGTTATGTATTCCAAGATTAACTTTGTTTTCAGTCAAGTTCTTTTACAACCAGTTCTTTGGAATACTTAATTTTTTGCTGGAAGTGGTTTCTCCAATGGTTTTGGTTTCCCAGATTGTGTCTAAAGGTGAACAAACTTAACAACAAACTTAATATCTTTTCATTTCAGGTATGTCTGACCAAGTGAGTAAAATCGAGTTCTATTTTTCCTTTTAGTCTTGATCCTGAGCAAAAGGAAATGTTAATTGAAGTGATAGAAAAGCTTTTGAAGGACAGAAGTACGGTAAGAAACAGTATGCTATTACATATGCATGTATTTTTAAAGAGCTTAGTCCTGAAGCTGACATTCAGCAGTACATGATATACCATCCTAATCCATTCTGATGTGGTTTTATATGTTTTTAGATAGAAGTATCATTTTGTATTTATGCATTATACTATGACTGTAATAGTGACCACCTCATTTAATAAGGCTGGTAATTGTACTTGTATCATGGGTATTCATAATCTGATTAGTTAGCGTCTTTTTATGTATGCTTCTTTAAACTTACTTTTGAAAATGAAAGTTATATAATTATATAAATCATTGTACAAATGTCTATGTATGAACACTTTTTCATTGGGAAATTAGCAAGGTCATTTCAATTTATTTGTGATACTGTAAGAATAAATTAATTCTGTATGATGCACAGTATGCCTGTTGAAGTCAGTCTGCCTTGTAGTGTGTACAACTGTTATACAATTACACTTGCTGCATGGTTGTTAGTTCTTGCAAGTATCTCCACTTCCAGTCTGGTAAGGGAAGCAAACATCCTGGGACAATTTCTGTAAATTTAACACTCCTGTTTGTCTGCCCTGTATAGGTATAGGTTTTCTGTATGAACTCTTGGATGTCTCAAAATGGTCACGCGCTTAATTTTTCTTCCTACACCCTACAAATAAGTTTCAAAGATCTAAGCCAGAAAAGTAGTTGAGCAAGGAGTCATCAAGTAGAAAAAACAATTGTAAATGAAAACATTTGATTGTTCTTCTTGTTCAGATAACTAATTTAGTGAATGCAATCCTTTTTTGAGTAAACTGAATTATTACTAGGTACCAGATAGTGTGTTGTTCCATCTCCTATTTGCCAAGTGTTTTTGTAAGACACAGGAACGTACCATCTGTTGTTCTAGCACAGTCCAGTTGTTCAGGATGTAAATGGTGCTGCTCTCTAAAAGACATCTTGCAACTTCCACTGAAGGGTTACTGAGGGAGAGTGTCAGCAGACAGTAAATCAGCTAGTTAGTTCTCCTGACTGCATCTGTGCTTGACCTGCACTCATTTGTCAGAGGCCTCTGTGCTTCTGTGGAGTTGCCCCCCAGTGGTTCTTTGTGTATTCTATTTTCGTGCTTCATGCTCTTGGTGTGCATGCAATCTGTGAAAGTGAGATTAGATTCTTTATACCTGTGGAGGCATAGAAGACTGAGAAGCCATCCTTGTTTCTTTTAACTGCAGATGGCAGAAAAATAAAATCCATGAGTTTTCACTCTGTTTCCTAGTTCTTATTGCTTATGGTAAATGGTAAGCTAAGCAACAACTAGTAATGTGCATATCTACTTCAACAAAATGTTAGAGGATAAAAGTGTGGCGTAGGTTTGTGTCTTCTTTTTCCCCAGCACACTGATCCTGGCACATGGAGTTACTTACAAGGGGACTAATGCTCATTGCTTAGTATGTGCTGCAATTCTGCTGCTTCTCTGACACTGAAAAATGGACACTGTATTTACGAAGCTGAAGCAATACGCAATGTTATGCAATTTTACCAGCACATTCAGGAAACTAAGAATGATTGGCTAGAACTGGGTCTTCTTGAACTGTTTGGAGACACAATATGGTTAGCTGCTGCAAGTTTTTCTTCCCTCTGATTCTTCTTGGTCTGCTCTGTAGGAAGATCTGAATCCAGCCTGGGCTGAGACATGTCAGCTTTGGTTTTGCTTTTTCAGGGTGTGATACGAAGAATTATTATGCCAAAAAGGAACTGTACAAATATCTTTTCAGGAGTCTTTGAATCAAAACCAAGTATTAATATGTGCTCTTTCATCCCAGACTCCACAACTTGTTGTGATCTGAAGTGGATCAATCTGTCTTTACTCCTTGATATCTTTGGGAAGACCGATCCAGCATGGGAAGCTTTACCTGAAGTAGCTATATTTTGTTGTGTTCCATTGAATGTGCCCAGAAAGCCTCCATGTTTACTAACAGAAAGCACATAGTGCATGTGTTTTATTAGCAGGTAATTCCCATCTGAATAAGTTTATTGTTTACCTCTAATTGGAGAATGTAACAATTTGCTTCCAGTGGAGGAAACAGAATGCCACTTGTAGCTACTTTTAAAATTGGAGGACATGCAACCGCTTATCTTACAGGTGGTCCTTATGTACAGGTGTGTCCCTATGTAACCTATATAGCCTTGCACTGGCTACTTTTTAAATCTTATTTAAAGTTGTCTTGGGAACTTTGTATTAATTTGAACCACCTTTTTGTATTCTCTAAGGGAAGCTGAATTTCATACGTTTAGCATAATCAATAAAGGTTCTTCTACATATATGAAGAAAAATCTATTAGAAAATATTTTGCCGTCTGTAAAGAAAGTTAGGTTGGGTTCGTTGCCACAGAAACTGTAGAAATCAATCCGAGCTGTGGAACAACAGCATTTTATCATAGCCTTATGAAGTGCATGTGTTTGATTTGTAGTTTTTTTCAGGCTTTTGCAGCTTCTTTTGCCTGTTTGACAGTCAAGTGGCCTGAAATTTATAGGCTGATAGTGTGGAACTCGGATCACAAGTGTTTACTTGGCACTAATCTCTGGATTTCTTTAATTTAAGTGCACAGAAGCCAACGTTAGTTGTCATCTCATGATAGTTTTAATGTAATGTTGGCAGATCAGTTCCTTGGGAAAGTGATGGTGTTTTCATTAGTGTCTTTACCAAGTGGGAGAATCTTAGTGACTTTGAGAATTGTTGAGCATCAGTGGTTGTCCACCTTTTTTTCCCTTGATGGCATTTCTGTGTACTTAAGGGCTGATAATCCTCTTAGACAAACCATAATGCATTGTATATGTTTTTATGGGAACATCCACTATGTGATTCTTTTGTTGTTGTTACCCACTTGCTTTAGACATGTTTTAGAGATGTTTGAGACTTCATCTTGATTAAAGTTAATCTTTTACTCAGAATTTATTTATTTTCTATAACCATTTGTCCTCAAGCAGTGTTTTTGAAAATTATTCACATAATCTCTACTTTAAAGTGAAACAGAATAGCTACTTAAGACAGGTCCTTCTGAATTTATATAAACTGGATTTTTTTTTTTTTTTACAGAGAACATGCTATTGTGGATTATTAATGCAGTTTGTTGCACAGAAAACTCACAATGTATTTAAATCAGTCAGTCATTTTACATTTGAAATAGCAAGAAACTGTCTGGATGGGAATTTTCCTGCAGTAAAATAAGGCAATTTTATCAGACTGTACAAAATGTGTTAATTTTTTAGGTCTCAATCAGTAGTAAATTTTAATATAAGCTGAGGCAAGCAAAATTTAAAATAAGATGAGATCTAAGCGTAACTCAGCACTTCATTAAAATTTCTGGTGAGATAAATGAAAGATCACTATCCTCCTGAAGTGACTTAACACAAAGATTCAGTTAAAAACCAAGTTCTCAGTTAATCTAAGATGCAGAATTATTAAGTGCAAACCATTGTTCCCATACCCTGAAGGGTAGCTAACTGGGAATTAGAGTGTGTCAACAAAACTGTGATTTTCTGCCAGGTTATTTATTTTGTAAACAGATAAGATGTCTGCAAGTATTTTTATTACAGAAAATGAAGAAACTTCTAGTTATATATTTACTCTACTTTTCAGAAGAAAATGTCTCAGACTTTGATTAGCAACTCCAGGAGCATTGAATGCCCGCTCCTTTTATTTTTCTAGTGATTCTACATAATTGAGCAATTAACATGATTTTATGTAGAAAGGAAGATGAGACCATGTGTGTATTTTATGCTAAAATGATTTTCTCAGAAAGTAATATAGCTAGTCATGTAGTCATGTGTGAAAAAATAATTGGGTATTTGAGAGGAAACTAGTTTCTTTTTAGTTGATTGCGTATCACTTCACGGAATCACGGGATTGTCAAGGTTTGAAGGGACCTCTAGAGATCATCCAGTCCAGCTCCCCTGCTAAAGCAGGGTTCCCTAGAGCTCATCACTCAGGACTGCATCCAGGCAGGTCTTGAAGGTCTCCAGAGAAGGGGAGTCCACAACCTTCCTGGGCAGCCTGCTTCAGTGCTCTGTCGCTCTCACCATAAAGAAGTTTTTTCTCATATTTGAATGGAACTTCCTATGTTCCAGCTTGTGCCCATTGCCCCTCATCCTGTCACTGGGAACCACTGAAGAGTCCAGCTCCATCCTCCAACCTGCCCTTCAGAATTAATAAGGTCTCCCCTCAGCCTTCTCTTCTCCAGGCTAAAGAGTGCCAGCTCTCTCAGCCTTTTCTCATAAGGGAGATGTTCTATTCACTTAAGTAAAAAGTGAAAGTGGGAAAACTTGTGGGTTGAGATAAAGCAAAAGCTGCACACAAAAACAAAGCCAAACAAGGCATTCATTCACTGCTTGCCGTGGACAGGCAGGTGTTCAGCCCATCCCCAGGAAGGCAGGGCTCCATCACACAGAATGGTTACCTGGGAAGACAAACACCATCACTCTGAAGCCTTCCCTCCTGCCTTCTGCCCCCAGCTTTATATACTGAGCATGACACCACAAGGTATGGAATGTCCCAGTGGTCAGTTGGGGTCAGCTGTCCTGACTGTGCCCCCTCCCAACTCCTTATGTGCCCCCAGCCTGCTCGCTGGCAGGGCAGTGTGAGAAGCTGAAAAGGCCTTGACTGTGGTGAAGTGAAAAGTTTTACTTTTCAGATTGCCCAGCAACTTTGACAGCGCAACTGAAAATGCCAGTGTGCTGTCAAAAGTATTTCGCATCTCAAATCCAAAACATAGACCTATACCAGCTGCTAATAAAAAAAGCTATCTCTAACCATGACAATTGCTTAAATTGCTTTTGCCATACTGTGAAGGACTGTAGGACTGCATTGTGTCTGTAGCCTGTGTATTTTACAAATCTGATTATGTAAGCAACAATAAAAATCAAGTTCATTAATGATACTCGAGTTATAGCAATTGTAAAAAAGAAATCAATGTTGATATTGAAAAGGAATCATATCCATTGTCCAAACCTGTAAAATGATAAGAACTTGTGATTTACATTCCTCAGTCCAAACTAAAGTATCCCTAACTGTTTCTAAAGCTGCATCTCAAAATAAAGGGCAGAATGTAGACCTGTAGCTTGGATGTAGTTGTATAGATGCAGGGTATATTAAAAATTTTCAGATTTTTTACGGGTTTCTTTGATCTGTTTTTGTTTTGTTTGGGCAGGTATCTCTGTTATAAGGAAGCTTTGTGATGTTCATATAGAAATATATAAGTATGTGCTGCATGATAAAATGAATTTTTTTTGGCCCCTTTTGGACAGAAGTGGGTTATTATGTGGCCATGTGAATGTATTTTCTGCTATATCATAACTGTTGCTATTATAGCTCCTGTTCTGGGACCAGGTAGTATACAGAGTACAGCACTGCTTTTGAGCTCTTCTAAGACAGAAGAATATTAGAGAGAAATTTCAAAACACGTTGGCCTTTCAGGTGCTTCATTGATTCCCAAGTATGTACTCCTGGTGTTCTGTCCCCAGAAGCCTCTCTTGTGAAGTAATACAGGAAGGGATAGACACAAGTATTGTGTTAAGACTGACAGTAAATTAGCTTATTGCATGGAATCTGTTTATTGCTAGTTAGGATTTACACCCTTTCCTAAATAAGGCTAGTTTTTTCTTTAGCCTCTGCTAAAATAATATTTTTTTCCTTTAATATTTTAATAGCATTGAACTGCTTCCAATATTTAAATAATTGCATTATTCTGTTGTGGTGTGATAATTTACTCTTAAATATGAGAGATACAGCTTGATATGAATTCTGCTTGGGGGTGAAAAGACTACACAAATCTATGAGTATTGAGATTTCTTTTGCAGACTGCATGGTACTAGATGAAGCACAGATTCTTGTGAAGTGAGACCCCTTAGATTAAAAAATGATCCTAGGAATTGGTGATGGCTTTGTAATGAAGATCTTGATCTTTAAAACTAAAGCAGTGTATTTGTGGATAATGGGGAAAGAAAGCTAGACTCTACTTTTCAACAGTAGCCTTCTGTTAAGTTAATCGTTTAGTTTAGAACTGGAATGTGTGGATAAGACAATGTTTTCTTAACTTAATGATTTCATGTTGGTAAAAGCTTCACTTTTGTGAAAAAATATTACTGAGTTTGTGCAGGTGTTTTATTGTGATAGATCTATTATCCAACTATTAGAAGATAAATGACTGATCTTTTCCAGTTTCCTTGCCTCCAGAAAATTGAAATAAGAAGGGGAATATCATTTGGGCTGTATGATTAGGGCATGTGGGGTGGCCATTAATTTAAGAGAGAGGAATGTTGGCAGCATAGGCTAACTTGCACTGTATTATCAATCAAACCTCGATACACTTATTGTGATGACCCAGCACTCTCAGGTTTTCGCAGCGTTAATTAGAATTCATGACAAAATAGATGCAAGGAAACGTTTTGTACCCTTCATAATTTTATAGAAAATTTATTGTTATTAGAGGAACCATTTGCTTAGTGTGATTTTTTTCATTACCAGCTTGTCAACTAGCATAGATAATCTGGAGAAAATATGAACTCCATAGATTGGGTGTCACTTTTGTTGATGGTTCATGTAGTTTACCTTGGAGCACAGCTAATGGCTGAAGTTCATAGCAACAGCACAGAAAAACGTGGCAACCAGTGGAAGACAAATGAACCATGTTTATTGCTTTAATATAAAAAATACATAAATGGAAAGCAGCATTTGAATTTGATGAGCTCATTGCTGGTTTTGTTGGAGTGATTTATATTTTCTCCTTATACAAAGAGTTACTGTTGACACAGTGAGATGGAAATTAACTGACTGTTTTTTGGAAACCAATATTTTTTGGTTTTCTATTCTGATTGGATCATTTTGTTTTAATTCTAAATATTTTTATGGAATGTTGAGCGTTTAATAAACAAAGATTATTAGCCACTCCTTTCAATTTATTTTACACTCTTACTTCTCTCCCCCCAGCTTTCAAATGAAAAGCCTAATTTTGGAAAATGCAATAATGGGCAGAGGAGCATGATCTTAATAGTGTCATGATGTATGGCAATTCCTGTATTAATTTGTAAATCTAAAGACTTGCCTTGGGAATAAAATGCTTGTTCATCCAGTGTGCCTTTATACTGTGTGTTCAAATCTTTTTAATATCTGTTAAGCAATCACAAATTACAGCATTCTCACTCTAAACTTGAGTAGGTGACTGATGTGAATTGAAACACATATTTAGAATTCCTGTATTTCAATATGACTATTTCTTTGTATTGAACTGGTGTGTTTTACTCACAGGAGGTGAACTTTTTAAAAGGCAGCATTTTTCATAGGATATGCGCTCAGTTTTGAAAGATCTAAATTGGTGTTGTGTATTATTTTTTGTAAGCTTTCAAACTGTATCATATCCAAATGAAACAGAAATGCAGTAAAATGTGTGTGCAGTACTAGTAGCAAGAAAAGGCAAGAAGTATCTGTTCCAGAACTACAGTCGGACAGCAACATCTGTGTCATCCTTCACCTATGAACCTAAAAGGGTATTTTTAAATATTAGGCTGTGATGGTTCTTATTGTCGTAAATCGATCTGTGTGTCATTCTCTCTCTCTCCCCTGCCTCCTTCCCTCCCTCCTGTTTTCCCTTTGTGTGTCTAGCCTGCCAAGACAACCCTGTACTGTCTTGTAGTGTGGAGGAGTAGAATACCCATTATGAAGTCTATGGGACAGTGACTAATAAAAAGTCTCTGTAGTCTAAAAATACCATCTCTTTCTTCTAAAACTCCAGGTCTGTCTCACTGTCCTCTGCAAGCTGGCCTTAATTATAGTTCAGAGGTTGCATCCTCATAAAATTACTTTGCTGCAAGCGAGTTCCAACATAGCACTCTTCCCACCCTTTCTGTCTTCCATCTTCAGCTTATTTGGCCTAATTGGAAAGCTATTCAGGACTGATAGTGGTTTGTCTAGAGTTAGGCACTGCTGAGCTTTGAATCCACACCTAAACATCAACTCACAGCAGTTTTTAATTACATAATTGTCACTGCAGCATGGTATTAAGAAGAAAGATTAGTACAACATTAAGAGAATAATCAATTGTTTTTGTGATACAGCAAAAAATAGGAAATTGTTTTACATGTAAAGTGTGTTTGATTTAGCTCTATCAAATAATCAAATTTTGCTTTCCTGGAATGAGTTGTATACTTGCTGGGACCAGCAGTTACCAGTATGTGGACAGGCCTGGAGACAATAAATGCAACTTCACGTTTATTCTTATTGGTAATTCATAAAATCCCCACAGAGCCTGAAACTTGTTTAGCATAATAGCAAGACTATATTCTGAGCTGTTTTCTTTCAATTGTAATGTTGGGCACATACTAATAAACCAAATGTCAGCCAAATATAGGGAGAAAAATGTAACATATGAATATCATTGTATTTAATATTTCTGAAAAAGTACCATTTCAATAAACTGCACTTCTATTTAATTGCTTACTTTAAGTCATTGGGGAAATTTTAGAGGTTGAAATGCAGATCCCCAGGGCTCAGATAGAATATGATATTAATTTGCTGCCAGAAGGCTGTACTGCATGCATGCTAACTGCGTATATATCAGCTGCTTCATATAAAGTCTCATCATTTCAGTTATTTGACTTAACATGTACTCTGACACAAAACAAATCTTAATTAAAGCAATTAGAAGAGAAAGAACAGTAATTCCAGGCACACAATGAGATGTCCTTATAATGCATGGTCAGCTTTTGCAGTTTTCCCACAGGTAAAATAACCTGCTGCCAGAATTTTAGCAGGAACCCCAATATGTGTTTCCTTCCTTTATTTTTAAGTGAAAATACCCTGTTAGAAGGTTTTGATAAGCCTTGAAGTGTTAGAATGTTGAGAATCTATTTAATTTTCTCATGAAAACAAAGCCATTCTAGTAATCGTTGTCAGTATAAGGATCTTTGTATATGTATAAAGCTTTATTTCTTATGAAAGCAAAAAAATGTGTGAGGATGTGAATGATCCATTCCTGAGATTTTGAAACTGGTAGGGAATTGCTGAACAACATGCGGAAATTCTGCGCTTGGGGTTCTTGGAGGAAAAGTATTAATGTAACTCTATATTGTATCGCTGTTTTTTATGCCTTTTTTTGCAAAATGTATTAATGAAACTCTTAATACAAAATTTCATATGACAGTTAATTTGGCAATATTAAGAGAGAAGTTTGGATCCCAGTAGTGCTGGGAAACTTACCCCAGCTTCTCCTCAGTTTGATCACACCGGCATTAGTAAGAGAATCCCAACAGACCTTGTTGGGCATTTGACTATATTATGGTTATTGTTGTTTCCTATTATTTCTGAGTTAATTGCAAGTTCTCTGATAATTTATTTGGAAACTATAAGAAAAATAATTATGCTTACATTGCACTGTGCCTTCAGGGCTGGGAGCTAAGATTTATGTAGGTAGTAGAAACAGCGAATGTTTTCTCCATTCTAATAAACTTACCTCAATTCTATTTTAAATAAGATACCATTTCTGTGGGCTTAGGGTTTTTTGTTATTGTTTCTTTTCACTGAATAGAAACAATTTGAAATTGCTGAGAATTGCTGGTATTAATTCTGGTTCTCACTTGTGGTTGAACTGTAGAAGGGACACTGAACTTCCGGTCTGTATTTTGTTTTCTAGCTGGTAGCTGGGAGTGTTGTGATGGCATTTGAGGAGGTGTGTCCAGATAGAATTGATCTGATTCACAAGAACTACCGAAAGCTCTGTAACTTGTTGGTTGATGTCGAAGAGTGGGGTCAAGTTGTTATAATCCACATGTTAACTCGTTATGCACGTACACAGTTTGTAAGCCCATGGAAGGTAAGTTTGTGACTTTTAAAATTAATATTGTGTGCTTGCATTTTGAATTATTTTGATGTTGGGATGTAATTTGTCTTTTAAGATGCATTTTTATGCGGACTCTAATAAAAACAGAAATCAAACGCGTAAGTCCTAACTCTCTAAGGCTTCACTAATACAAGGCATCCACCCTTCTGAGCATGAGGGTTTTCCTTCCAGGCTCTAACCTGTTCTGATTTAGCCTGGACACATCTCGTGGGCAGCAGAGAGAGTGTTTTTTCTTTGAGTGACATGGCTCTTTGCTCTAGGAGATTTTGTGTGAGTCGCAGGTAGAAAGGTTTGCCATTCTGTCCTGACACTGGATAGAATCTGCTTTCTTTGCAGATATGAATACCAGTGTCACAGAATAGTGAATGTTACATTGCTTATCTAGGCTTTCTTAATGTGCTGAGGGACTGCATGGAGGCTTGAGCATGTGTTTTTGAACTGTTCAATGTAAAAAATGTTTTGCTATTTTCATGGATATTGTGTAATTATGAGTATACTCTTGCTTAAAATTATTAAAAGGGACATTCAAAATATCCCGTTGCTTCTACCAACAAAAAAAAAAACCCTCAAGAAATAGATGATGTTAATATTGGTTTCAATAGGGATTTAACTTTGAATAACAATTTAAATTAAAAGACAGAATAATTCTGGAAAGAACTGTATAAAATTGCTCCATAGCTCCAGTTGTTTGCATTTATTACAGTCTTGGGGATGTTACTGTTAAGTTTCACCATCTAATTTGAAACTAATTCATGTTTAAAGCTGTGCATTTTCATTGATACATACATTGTTTTATAGCAGTAGCTGGAGATGGATCTTGTACAGTTGCCAAAAAGGATGTTTGGAGTATCTAATAGTAAAGAGAATAAGATGATCTCAGAATCTTAGAGAAAGTTTCATCATTTGAGTTTACTTTTTTTTTTAATTTCTCTGTATTTCTTTAGACTGAAGTAGTTCTGCTATAGCTCAGCTAATGTGTCTTAACACTTCTGTTTAGACATTGTTATTTTGGGGCAGATTCTTGTGGTTTGGAATTACCATATTAACGTTTTTTTAAAGGTTTCTTTTTTTCGGCATTGGAATACAGAATGACACCAGCTATTACCGAGTTCTTTCCAATTCTGTTTTTTAGTATCTTTTGCCTGGGAACCAGATTGAAATGTAATGACATTCCCTGTTAATATATGTATCATTTACTATGTGAAAATAATTGTAAGGAGATACATTTGGACAAACAGCTAATTTCAGCCTGATTTGATTTATAATTATATTCACTTCTTAAATAAGCAGGAATTATAATGATTAGAAAACCAGAAATGTAGCAAAAATGTCTGAAGCAGAATCATATTTTGGTCCTACCAGTTGGGTTCTGAAACATCCATTTATTTTTTTTTCAGATGAAAATTAAAATCTTTGTAAGAACACATCTTTCCAGAAAATTGCTTACGATGAGGAAAGTATTTTTAGATAATGAGATACTTAAGTAGGGTTTTTCCCTAACATCCATGAGGCAGAGTGTTTATTACATGTTGCTTGTTGAAAGAGAATAACTTGCGTTCTTTCTGACCTTTAGAAAGAATCAAAGTTAGTAATTTGCTTTGCCTAAAGCTACAGTTTCACATTTGGTTTGAGTCAGTGTGTGGTTGGATAAAGGAAGCATAGAAGAGGAGGATGACATCCTATCATTGGTTGAGAAGTTAAACGTCTTGATGGGATGAGGTTTCTTTAAGACTAATGTACTTTTTTCACTGAAACCAGGTAGATGGTATTTGTTGCTGTGGCTTCTGCTCTAGGAATGTAAAAGGTTTGTGTAACAATACTGCCTGTGTCAACCTAAAATTGCTCATCAGTTGTATAGTATTAATAACACTTTGTTTGCTCTTTCATGAGCTTCAGTGCAAAATTTAGTTTGTCTGCCTACTCAGCAATTAAATTAGATTTTTTTTTTCTGGGGCTAGTTGAAAAGCGTACCTTTGTCAATAGGTTCTTAAATGAACTCATCATACAACAGAGCATCTTGTGCAGTAGAAGAGATTTTTTAATTTAGTTTATTTGCATCATTATGGATCAGTATTTAGGCTGTTTATATGTAAATGTATGATTTGAGGAACAATTAAGTGTTGACAAAGTAGATTGCAGTCATATCAATTGCAGTGCGTTTTCCATAATTTTTCTAACTGACATCTTTGATGATAAATAGTGGATGCCAAGTCAAAGCCGATTATACAGTGCACTAGGAATTCATGGTGCTGTCAGGGAGAAGACCGATTGACTTTAAATTTACATATTAATGAGAAGATTTGTTAAGAGGGTGCTTGACTATAGAAAATAACAGCATATTTATAGGGCAGGACACTTTATAAATAAAGCTGATGCAGGAAAATGGAAATTAAACCTATCAGATTAATAAATTCAAGGCTGCTAAAATGCTTATTTGCATTTTTATTCACTAAAATTTACCTCACTTTTGGAGAAATGTATGCTGCTTTTGTTACACCAGCAAGTAATGGTGTAATGTTTTGAACTGATTTCTCGTACACCTAGAAACTTGAAAAAAAATACTGAAATGTGTACCATTTATGGAGAGAAGTCCTTTTTTGAGCAATATGTGTGAAATTGTTGCAAAACTTTATTTGAATTACCCATTAACCAAGAATCCCTGTTTTTTAGCTTCTCTGAAGGGTAGATTTTTTTTTTTAAATTCTGATTATAAACTCTGTGAGAAAGAATGTCCTTAGTTTACCCTATTTGTCTTGAAATATTTAGAAGGTGCTTTTGAAGTAGTTACATGTGAATAGCAATTTCAAAATAACCTTTTTTCCATGTGAACTGTATTCAGCTTTAACATGTATTAACTGGAATGAGAGCAAGACACTCATTCTGGAGTGAAAAAAAAGTGCTTGGAACTAACTGGGAAGAATAATTTCAACAATATTCAGGGAAGTGATATATTTGATGGCAGGTAACGCTCTAATGCGTCCAGTTTAAATGTTTTGCCCTGCCCTTGTCACAGGAGTTGTTGGGACTGCTGAGTTGTTTGCGAACAGCTCCTGAACCATTGCAGCTTGCAGCCTGATGCATGAAGATATTTAAAGTTGCTGTTGGTTTCCGTGAAGGCGTTGAGTTGCACGCTAGCAGTTCAGGAGCTGATTTTCAAGCTGTTCAGCCATCCCTGTTTTTACAAGGAGATGAGTATCTTAGGAGGTAGTGACTGCTTCAGCTGTCCTGGTATATATATCTACTACCGAACATTAGTGGAGTGTGTCTTCTAAAAACAGCTGACTTAGTCAGAAGTTTCAATGGTCATTATAGAGGATGAAGCGGAGCAGGGAGTTATAGTCTTACAAAAAAAACAGTGACTCTCAGGGCTGCTCAGCTTCCTTTCAGGCATTTGCAGCTTATAGAAATAAACTGTCTTGATGTTCAATTAAGATTGAACGTTGATTCAGGTTGGTAGCCTCCTGTTAACTAGGATTACCTAGATAAAATGATAAAAATGAGAGAAGCTAAATGACTTTAAAAAATATTCTGTATGTAAATCACTTATTTAATAATGAATGAACCTGCATACAACTTTCCCCCCTTCTTAGCCTCTCTGTAGAGGATTTAGAAGTTTCATTTATGCTCTCCTGCAATAAAAAAATGAGTAACGAGATGTATACAGTCACAGAATAACAGAATCACCTA
>VXBW01002111.1:38782-50031 GCA_013400375.1 Thinocorus orbignyianus | reverse complement strand
GGGGGGAAGGCCTCGGTGGGGGCGCCATTTTGAGTGTGGCGCGGCCTGGGGCACAAGGCGGCGGGGCCAGGACGAGGGATGGAGGGGCCAGGACGCCTGGATCCTCCCTCTTTGGGGAGGAGGGAGATCACTGCGCCCCCCTCTTTAATTCCCATCTGGCTTCTTTCTCCAAAGAAGGTGCCCGGGCCCTCCTGCCCACCCCAACACCCAGGCAGGGCAAAATGGCAGTCCCCTCACGCTCTGGCGATTATCGCCCTAAATTATTCCATTCCTTGCTGATCCGGGGATGGTGAGGAACAAACTCCAAACTCACAAGTTATGGGGGGTTGTGTTTATTCAGTGCTGGGAACACGGGGGATCGCTCCACCTAACGTGTTTGCCCGTCCATTGCCCAGGTGGGCTTTTTTGTACATTACAGATTATGCATATTAAAATCTAGCTAATACATATGCATTCTGGCTCTGTGCCGGTCCACACAACACTCTTCCCAGGTGGCTAACTCCTTTCCACGGCTGTTTAGCCGCGTCCGGTTGAGATCCAGCATCTGCATTGGGAGCTTGGTTTGTTCTCTCTTCTCCGGCACTTGTAGTCACTAAAAATCATCTTGATAACATTTTTCTTAGGTTAAACAATCACAAAAATCATCTAGAAACTACGTTCTGGTCTGTAGGCTAGCAGAATAAGCTCATGGCCTCGTTAATGCTGCATTGAGTTAAAACTACCAAACTGTGCTTTAGCCGGAGAATCACAGCTCCAGGGAGCACACACAGCGCTTCAGCTGAGTTTCAGTGGGCCCACCGTTTCAGGCCCACTGCTTCACCACCTCGTTCCTCACAGTAACTTTATTAATTAATTGAATCGCAAGCAACACACACACACAGCAAAAGCCACCGGGAGGGGACGGCAGCCCCGCTAGGGTGTTACGTGCCACCACTGGAAGGCGAAGGGCCGGCGCTGGACGTTGGTGCCGCAGCGCACCTCCCCGAGCTGGCCATGGTAGGAGGACACGTCCTCCAGGAAGCGGCAGCGGAGGCCCAGCGGCTCCAGGAGGGAGCGGGTCCTCTCCTCCAGGCAGCATTCACCCTCCACCATGGGGCCGAAGGGTTTGGGAATGCCCAGGTCCTTGGCCAGGACGATCATGGTGATCTGTGGGGTGACACAAGGGGAGCCCGGTGGTGTCAGAGCTGATGAAGCTCAAGGAGGGCCACCGGCCACCCTCCTCCACCAGCCTTGCCCCACCATGGGGCACTGAGGCCACTTTTTGCCGCTTTCTCCCAGGTAAGCATTGCTTACCCCCCTTTTTATCATTAAAATGCAGCCCATGCCTTGCAATTTCACCACTTTGAAAGGTTTTCAGCTCAAAACTATGTAGTTTAACCCAACTGTGGCAACCCAAAGCCACAAAGTTGTGGTGGACTCTGGCTTATCCAATCCTGGTTGGATATATTTTCTGAGTAAATACTGTGCTTTTTTGGGGGGACAACTTTCAGTAATAAATATTGTGCTTCTGGGGGACAACTTTGAAAACTCATCCTGGCCAAATAAGCTGTTTTTTGGGGAAGACCCAAGGAGCAGAGCCCCCCCCCCTCACCATGTTGGGGAAGTACGGCGTGGCTTTGCCCTGCTTGTCAAGCTTGAAGAGGGCTGGCAGGTCAATGATGTCCTCCTCCATCAAGCCCAGCTCCTTCTTGAGGACATCCCTATTCCAGTCAACGCAGCGCTTGGCCGGGATGAAGAAGAGCAGGTTGAGAAGGGGGACACAGTTGGACATGGTACTCAAGATCATCTCAGGTAGGAGGAGAACCAAAATACAGCACCTCCCCTTCAGGTTTTGCCACCACCCCGGGACAGTTATAGCAAGAAATGTCAATTATTGACAGAAATATGGGTGATTACCTGGACATACTGGTTCTGCTGCACTAGGATGTCATTGGAAAGGACCTTGTTAATGGTGACCCGTTTTGTGTCTGCCCCTGAGTACCCTGCAAAGGCAAATCTGTGTCAAAATGAAGCATCGCTGGCAGGAATCCGGCTTAAAACAGGACACAGAGATGGGGAAAAAAACAGCCAAATCCCCATTTCCTGAGCTTGGAGTTAAGGCTGCCAGGTGTCCCAGTTCTTAGTTTATTGGGAAGCTGGATGGGAGGAAAACCTTTGCCTATTGGAAAGAGCCCTGGAAAGGTCCCATTGTCCATCCTCCTGCCCACAGGCATTGTTAACTCCTAAATTTCTCCACTCAGCTCCATAAAACCAGAGCTACCAGCTCCATCCCTTGTTTGGGGATGGCTGGGTGGGCAAGTGGCAATGATCCAGAGGGACCTGTGGAGGTGTGGAGGCCTCCCAACCCCGTCATGGACAGATGGCATTAAAACCCACAACTAAAGGGTGCATAAAATGGCAGACAAAATACCATCACTCCAGGGAGGAAGAGGCAAGTGAGAAAAATACAGTGCTAATTCAGGGTGACACGAGAGCCCCCTCAGTTGTCCCCAGTCCGTGCTGGAGCTCTGCTGGCCTTTACAGAGATGCCCCAGCCCACCAAACAAGCATCCCCTCCGTGCAGAGGGCTTTATCCCTCCCATCCCACTCGCTTTCCCGAAATAGGGCCTGAGGAGGCTGGGTATGGTGGGCAGGCATCCTGTTTGCCAGCCGTGAAGGACACCCGGGGTGGGAAAAGGTCCCCGTGTCCCCCTGATCCCCACACGTCGGTCAGGCGCTGCCGCCCTCATGCCGGCTGCTCTGCAAGGGTGGCTCCGGCTGTCTTAGCCAACATCAAAGCTCGGCCGAGGCCTGCCCACCGTCCGCTTGCCTTTGAACATGGTGGCTTCCCCTTGACCTTCCTTCTGCTTCTCCCGAAAGAGCTTGTAGCACGCTGCGGGGCTGGCCATCAGCATCCGAAATCTCTGGGGCAAGACAGGAGGGAGGAGCGGTCACCAGAAGTGCCTCATCCAAAGCCTTGAGGGGCTTATTTCTTACAAGGAACCTGAGCTGAAATGCTTAAAATGAAGCATTTTTCCTGTTATTTAGTGCCTTTTTCAAGTGGAGTGCCGAGGGGTTACACCTGAATGAGATGAGGTGCGGTGATTTAGGGTGCTGCTGCGGGGATGGGGAGGAAAACTGTGGCCTTGGCTGCTGCTGGGGCAGGGTGCTCCAATCCTCCCCACCCCAGGCTGGGTATTTCTGCTCCTGGGAGGGGATTCACTGGAGGGCTGGGAGGGCTGAGATGGTGAGCGAGGTGGCTGCTGGGTTAGTATGTATTTTGGGGGGAGTCAGTTTTGGTGGCATTGCAATGTAGGGGAGAGGATGGAGCAAGTGAATAATCAGGCTCTGATTTCCTCAGAAGAGGCCAAAAATTGCTATCAAGCTAATCCCATGGGAATTTTGAATTTGTAGGGCCTAAGCCCAAACTGTGATAGCCTGGACTTGCTTCCCACTGGCAGAAATGGTGTGCTTGGTGGAGCACTGGAGGTTTGTTTGCTCCAGTCTTGATGGTATCTCTTGTGGGGGATTAGCACAGCCCTGGGGAGTGTAAACATGCTGCCTGGAGAGGTTTTTGGGGTGTGCGTGCACAAATACTCCTCTTCTGAACCATCCAGGTCAAGGCATGATTTACCCGGGGGGAGAAAACCTTGTGTTAAAAGCAGTAAAACCATGTTAGGAGAAAGAGGAAGGTTCTAAAACATCTGGGAGATGCTGAGCAGCTCTGATCCTTGGCCAGTCTAGGTGAATTTTAAGGTTTATATTTCTTGAGCTGCCTTTGCAGGCATCTTTTTTTTCTTTCCCTGTCTGTGCTGATTATTAGTTCAGCAAGTCCCTTTTTTGTGTTCAGAGCCCTCATTTTGGGGACAGGGGTGAGAACCTGAGCAAATACTGGTTGAAACCATCCAGTAATAAAAAAATAAGCATTTTCCTTAGGGGTTTTCCTTAGAAGTGCCCCAATGGGATCAGTTACTCAGAAGAGAACCCACGGAGTGGCACAGTGGGGTTTTGGGGGTACCTTTGTGTCGGAGGTGGGCACAAAAGTGACGAACTCGTTGACGTGGCCCACGGCCAGCCAGTCGGAGTAGAGCTCCACGGGAGCCTGCACTTGCTGGGCGTAGAGGAAATCCCGCACCACTCGGGTCATCCTTCTCCCTGCGGATCTGGAGGGTGTGTGAAATACCCCCGGGAGAGGGAATAAAGGGAATAAATATTTGCACTTTGATACATACATACACATAAATTGCTACCAAGGTGGGGAAAGAAAGGAGGGTGCAAATGTGAAGGCAGAGATCGGGTGCACCCGCTCCATAAGGTACCAGTTTTGCAGCTGGTCAAGGAGTTGCTAATTAAGGCCCTTAATATGAGGTTTTTGAATGATATTTAGGGGCAATCGTGGTTTCTTTGCCCCCAAACCCATGGATTTCCCATCTCTTACGTGGGGAAGCTGCTGCCAATGAGGATTCTCCCCAGGGGATACTCCTTCCCTGCCACGGTCACAGGTGGGCTGACCTCCACGTTGCCGAAGGAGTCGAGGCTGGTGGTGGCTTCAAAGAGGGGTTCTTTGCTCACGTAGCCAAAGTCAGGGCCCTGGGAAAGAAAAAATCACTGTAGGCTTTGCCCTGAGTCCCCCTGGCCTCCACGCCTTTGCTTTTATCCCTCCTGCTGGGCTCGGAGCTGCTCCGATGGGTAAAAATATCAAGAGTGAAGCTTCTCCATGGGTGGGAAGAGGCTAAAGGAAAGGCAAGAGGATAAAGGTCTCTGGGTCATTGGGGCTCAGTAGTAAATGGAGAGTGCCAGGGGTAGAACTGGGGCGTTGAGTTGGTGAGAGATCTCTCCTGCTATCCCGCAGCCAATGTTTAAGCATCTGCATTAGGCTAATTAGGTGCTGGAGGAGCCCCGAAGCTGAGTTCCTGGATGGCTCTCATGGAGGGAGAGGAACTTCAGCCCCTGAGGGTAAATCCACCCTGGGCATAAGAGCCACCCGAAGGGCTGTACTTCGCTTAAATCCTATTTAAGCCCTGATTTCCAGGACTTAATATATCTGGGATTTAAGGCGTTGTGCATACAGGGGTAATTAACCCTTGGTTGTGATGTGGCAGGGTCAGATTCCCGAGGGAGAGATTGCCATGCTAAAAACTGGGCAAAAATGGCAACAGTGGGACAAAAGTCCTGCCTTGAACCTGTCCTCGCTCCCGGGTTCAAGTCACCACGGGCTGGGAGCTCACAGCAGCCCCTGGGATGGGATCAGTTGCCTGTTGGGTTTGCATTAAATCCCCATCACTTATTAGTGTTGGGTTTCCTTAGGCGTAAACCAAATATACAGGTTGGCACAAATGAGCAGGGAGACCCGAGGGTGCGTGGCTTCCACCTCAAATTTGATTTTTTAATTTTATTTTTTTTTAATTGAGGGTGTTTGGTGAAGCTGGGATAGAGGGAGTGCAGCAGGACTGCCTTTCCCTGAGGCTCCCCGTGCGTTTTTGGGGTGCATGGGTGGGGACCGGATCCTTTCCTGGGGTGCTGCAGGAAAGGATTGAGAACGAAACACCTGCTCTGGGCTTATTTCAGTTTAATAAACTACAGAGCCAGGACGGTTTCAACTGTCAAGGCGCTGGTTCATCCCAGGTTTGCAGGTCACATCCAAGTCCTATCAGTTCCAGATTGATTTTGAGGGGCTAATTCCCTCTGGTCTCCTTTTTCCCTGGCGCGGGGTCCCAGGGGCTTAGGGCTTGGCTGGGACAAGAGGAAGACCCTGTGCGTGTTGCCTTTGGCTAAGTATTCCTAGCTGGAAAATGAGATTGGAAAGATAGGAGTGGGGATTAGGGGAGGCTTCAAAGCAGAAATTGGAGTATAATGTGTTAGCGGCTCCGAAGCCTGAAATTGCTTCTCTAAATATGAAGCAGAGCAATTCCTAAAGAGGGCAGATAGGAGCGGTTGCCCGGCTTATTTGTGCTCTATTCCCATCCTGCCTGATGAATCTGGGACTGCGTGTACTTATCTCAGGCATGAGAAAAGATGTATTTCAAAGCTTTCAAAAGCGCTTAACCTTCCCCAAAGTGGCATGCAGCAATGAAAAAAAAAAAACCCAAACCAAAACCAAAACCAAAAAAGTGAGCTGCCAATATGCTGCCCTCTTCTCCCGTTACCGCTGCAGAGACGAGGGCCAAGGCTGCCCGGAGAGCCCAGCTGGGTTTATGGGGTTTATTGGTGGCTACCTGCGGATGATGGTATCTCAAAGGGATCATTCAAACCATCTTTTTTCCCATGCTTGGCTTTAGGCTGTCACAAAATGCCCTGACTGGGGTCACCGCCCTCCTAAGGCAGCTTTCTTTGCATGACCTGCCCCTGGCTGTCCCTTTGCCGTGGCAGAGAAGCCCCATGGGGATATTTTGGGCAGCTGGATGCGTCTTGCTGTCTTCTTTCCTTCTTAGGAGGTGCAGCATATTCAGAGGCGTGGAAGAGCAAAGGGAAAAACCAGCCCATTGCTCAGATATTCAGGGTGAAGAAACCCACTCCTGACCTGGAGCTTGGCAGGAGTATCATTCCCAGCGGGGTGGGGTGAGTTCCTCCTTGCCTGTCTTATCCAGCACCTTCTGGATAAAGGGCTTTCTGGATGACTGGGGTGTGGATTGGGTTCTGATCCTTACTTTGAGGGAGATGTGGCTGTTGGTGGCCTCCCACTGGAAGTGGGCACAGTGGTATCTCCATGCAGGTACATGCAAAGGTATTAAACTCTCAGGGAATTCATTGTGGGGCCTCCAAGGAGCCAAGTGCAAGTAGGTTTGGGTGGTGAATTAGGCTAAGCATAAAAAGTCTTCAGTCTGCTCCTCAGGCAGTGCTGTTCTGCTCTTACCAGCAGCTCCTTGATGGGGAATCGCTCCAACCCTCCTTCTTGAGGCGAATCTAGCACCACCGGGAAGCTTCTGTGGGGAGCATGGGTGTAGCCAAACTCAATCTCATCCTAAAAAAGATGGGAAAACCCTCATGGGGGCACGTCAGCAGGGAAGGAAAGCTTTTCCCCCTCCCTGGTGCCCACCTACCTGCATCCAGCGGTCCCCACGGTTGATGTAGCCGAAGCAGGCCCTCAGCTCACAGCCAGCCTTGTTCACCAAGTTTTTTATCTCCTTGATGAAGAGGTAGTTGTCCTTCATGCTAGGAAAGGAGAGAGGGGGCTGAAGGGCTGCTGAGGGGTGGGTATCCCCTGAAGGCAGCTGCCTTCCCCTCTGCCCATCACCTCACTGGCCTCTCTCGGTGGCCTCCAGGGAAACCACGGGGCTGATGCTGTTTTGGCTAGAAATGCATCATCCCTTGGCCTTTACCTGCAGACGAAGACGTTCACTGGTGCCAAAGTGTTGGGGGTCATGATCCATGGTGCTACCCTGAACACTACTGTGTCAGTGAAGATTGGTGTGTAGGGGATACCCTGAGGGAGGCAAGCAGGAATTTTGGACTTTCAACATGCTGTTTTACCACTGTTGCCCCCAGATGCCCTCCCCCAGAGGTCATTTTTGGGGTGAATTAATGAGGACCACTCTCCTTTCAATCATCATCATCTTCTCCCAGACCAGGTTGAACTGGGCTTTGAGCAACCTGGTGTGGTGGGAGGTGTCCCTGCCCAGGGCAGGGGGGTTGGAATTACAGGGGCTTTTAGGTCCCTTCCAACCCAGCCTGTCCTATGATTCTGCATGCCCCTCGGGCTGTTGCAGCCTCCCATCTGCACCCCTCCCTCGGAGTCCTCAGACCTCAGCCAGGGTCTCCAGGAGGCTGACATGGATGGAGACCAGCCCGGGGAAGGTGTCGTCAGGAAAACGGAGCCCCTCGACAAAGAAGTCAAGCTCGGCGGCCCCACCGATGTACTGCACGGTGTAGTACAGCTTCCTCCGGCCCAGCACGTGGATGTAGCGCTGCCCGAAGAAGGGGTCTGCAAGGAGAGAAAGGGAAAACTGGACAACTTCCAAAGTTTCAGTGGTGGTTTCAAGCCTAGTTTGCTTCTGTGCAAGGAGGTACCGCAATCCCTCTGTGCCGGAACTTCTCTGCCTCTGTGACTGGATACACCTTCGCCTGGCAGAAGTACCTTAAAACAGCAGTTAAGGTGCTTGCCGTTTTATAGCCGTGCACGAGAAGGGTGAGGAAAAAGGTCTCAGCCTTTCCTTGGATGGAGCAGTCATTGAGAAGGTGTTTTCTTGGTGGTTCTGCCCTTGCAGCCCCCTCTGATCTGTCACGGGATGGTGATGCCACCAAACCCTCCCCCCAGCAGGCTGCCTCTGTGCTGGAGAACAACCTCAAGCTGTGGAACAGCACGTTTCTGGGCTGGATGATGCCTTTTAGTCCCAGGGAATAAATCACTGTGGACCAAGGAGGGGGAAGATATGTTGTAGAACGTATTGCCATCGTGGATAAAGTATCTGGGTGTCAGGACACATGGCTTTTGTTTGGCTACTCCTTTGCTGGATGACCTTGGGTAAATGGCTTTATCTGCTTGTTAATCTCCATAGTTTTCCAATTGACTGAGAAGAGAGAATGTTCAGTGCTGGGAAAATTTGGAGAAGGGATGCTGAGAGCATGATGTGCTCCCGAAGTGCCATTTGAAGAGGACAGGGTCAGAGATGGAAAGGAAAGAGCTCGCCGGGATCTCAAGCACCACAGCTGAGGAGGAAAGGGGCGGAGGAGGAGGAGGGGAGGAAGGACTTACTCTGCATGTAAAAGACCCCAACTTTGTCAGCGTCGGAGACAGGAATATAGAGAACGATTTCATACCCCCGGGGCAGGCGCTGTGGCCCTTTGGTCCTCAAGACCATCCGAGACATGTCCAGCAAATCTGGGGTGCAAACATAAAGAAAAGGGGGTGACGGGTGACCCCACTGTGTGGCTCTGGCCACCTTGTGTGCTCCCACATGGGCTTTGTGTCTCCCACACCAAGGAATCTGCTCTTCCCTCACTACCAGCCTTCTCAAACTGGAAGAACAGCCTGTGGTCCTGCTAGCAAAGCTTTGTGGCTTGTGCTTTCAAACAAATGCCCTTTATTTTTACTTTTTTTCTTTTTTCTTTTTTCCCTCAACAACGCTGGCACAGCTGGTCCCTGGTCTCTCGAGGCTGATGGGCCAGCCACTCCACGTGGTTTTAGTTTTCCAGGAACAGGCAGGTATTCCTGGCTGCTGGCTGCTCTGTTTTGCCCCGAGCTCCTTTTACCTGCACGGAGCATCCCTGGGCCGAGCTCTGCCTCCAGTGGCACCGCTGCTGCTTTTCTGGCTCTGCTTCGTGCCCCTGCTTGACCGCAATTAGTTTACTTGGCATTAAAAAAATAATAAAAATTCCTGTGTGGGAAGCTTGCTCAGCAGCTTGGTGGAGAGCAGGCTCACGGGTAATCGGTTCCCGAGCAAAATTTCACCCCCAAAAAGGTTAAAGAAGGGGAAAAACAGAGCATTTTTTTTTGCTTCGTATGATTTTTTAAAATGATTTTTGAAGCTGAGTTACCTTCTTTGTTGAACACCCTTTCATCGTCACAGTCCGATGGTGGGGTGAGGGGACTCTCCTTGTCACAGTTGACGAGCAGGATGGCCCCGTGTCCGTCGGGCCCCCAGGTCCAGCTTGCCTAAAACAACCCCCCAGGGGCTTAGTGAGCTCAGGTTCTTACAAGCCCGTGGACTTTCTGTGCAGTGGAAGAGGCTGAATCACCTTGTTGGGGTTGTTCTGCTCCACCACACTGTCCCGATCTGCATCCACATCCAGAGACATCCCTGGATGAACAGACCCCACCATTATCCCAGGGTTACAGCAAGGTTGGGTGGGTGCAAAAGCCCCCCAGACCCAACAAACCTGGGCCCATCTCTGCCCCTGCATCACAAAACCCACTCCAAGGGACTACGAAGGGTTGAAGAGGGATTGCTGCGTTGTGGAAGCCTTCATACTCACCGATGCCAGTGAGGAAGACCCCAGCTTGGTTGATGGGCTGCCCTCCCTCTGCGTAAAAGCTGACTGTTACCTGCAAACCCCCAAATCCCTGGTTGGGGAAGGATTTTTCTACCTCCGGGGAGGTCCCACACCTCAGCACCCCTTTTCTTACCTTGTTATCATTGACCTCGGTGCTGGCCTGGCTCATGCTGAACCTCAGGACTGTCCCCTCATCCAGCGGCCACCGTGTCCCACTGCTTGGAGCTGACCCATCCTCCTCTCGGCCCTGGCATGTCACCTCCACGCTCACCCCCTCCGTGTGCTTCACGCCGAAGGCAACTGCCCCAGCCGGGGCCGCCCTGCCAAAAACGTGCTGTATTTTTAGAGGTTTGCACCCAAAACACCCACTTTTCGCTGCAATTAATTTCACTGCCAAGACTGGGCACGCTGGCGTCTCCACACTCACCGCCGGCACCTTTCTGCCCTTTCCTCCCTGCTTGGAAAAACTTTAAGTGTCTTTTTTTAGGGCAGAACACATTATTTTTTGCAAAATTAGTCTATTTTGTAGCCATGGGTGCAGATTACAATCTATAATAATCACAGCCAAAACACTTGGTGCCGCTGGAAGCGGGCTTGGGTTTGCACTTCAAGGGAGAAATCCATGTTTATTTTCCAAGAAAGGCAAACCTGGTATTTAACAGCTCATGGTAATGGGGTGGCAACCCAGCTGGGAGACTTTACCACGGGAAAGTCTCCTTTTCAGGGTGATTTTATCCAGCCCCTAAGCAGCTGCTGTTGTACCGCCCCCAGCTTGATGTTCCCTTGCTTTTCTCCAGCTGCTGCCTGCCACCCCCTTCCCCTTCTCCTGGCTCCTCATCCCTAACTTTTTCCCCGTCTTTCCAGGGTTATTGTTTTTGGGCTGGTTGCAGGTCCCGAGGTGCAGGTTCTCTCTGAGTGTTCCTGCCCCTGACACCCGAGACCTCGCACCGTCTCACGGTTACAGCATCATTTACTGGGTTTCTGGATGCTGACGGCGCTGCCGAACCCGCACCGGGCAGAGGAGCTGGAGAGGGGAGAAGGAAATCTGAGCGCTCGTTTGCTGCTGCCCGGGCGTTTCTTAAACTGTTAAATTACATTTAATTATGCATGGAAAAACTGGTTTGGTTTCCTTGTTTCTGGGTTTTGGGAATCCCACCGGGAGGACATCTGACCCGGAGAAAGAGGCCAGATGAGGTGTAACTGCCCTGCTTGGCTTGAATACTGAGGGTGAGATTTGCAAAAGCAGCAAAGACCAGAATTAATTATGAAATGAGCTTTTAAACTTCTTCTTCTTTTTTTTTTTTTTTTTTTTTTTTTCCTTTTGGGGGGTAATTTTTTTT
>VXBW01002111.1:22547-38768 GCA_013400375.1 Thinocorus orbignyianus | reverse complement strand
TTTTTTAATTGCCTTTGGGGGAATAATTATCTTGCAATGCATTAGGGTGGTTTGAGGAGTGCAGGGCTGGTGGTGTGGGGACTTCCATGCTTTCCCAGGTCACTAAATCTTGTTTTCCTCCCCTCTCCCAGCTGCATCCTCCTCTTTCCAGTCCTTCCCCCTGGCTCCTGCTCATCCCTCTGCCCTCCAGCAGCTTTCCCAGATGATGCTGGATCTGTTGGCCCCAGATGGATCAGACCCATCGCTGTCATAGACCCTGGCGTAAATACCGTGTTATGGGAACACGGATGCTCAAAGCTTTAAACCCAGGGAAGATTTTGCCCACAAATTGCATTAAATCAGCGTCAGGGCTTTGGGTTTTAGGGGGAGCAGGAGGGGAAATGAGGAGGGGGCATTTGCAGAAGGGTGAAGATGAGGAGAAAGGTTGAGATGCAGAAAGGGAGGAAGGAAACTGGGGAATCACTCACCCACAGACATCGACGGAGATGCGGGTGCCCAGCACACACAGGGCCTCGATGCGGTTCCCGTGCTGCAGCCGGAGCGTGCGATCCCCCGACATCTCCCTCCACGGCAGCCCAGACTCCCCGACGATGGGCACACCCCCCTGCTTTCCCACCTGCTCTGGGTGGCACTGAGCCCCCCTAGCAGCTCTCAGCTGCTTCTCCTTCCTCCCTAGCACGCCTCCCTCCTCCTCCTCAACTGGCCCTGTGGCAAATCGACCGGCTTTTGGAGCTTGCAGTGTTTGGGATGACAATTTTGCAGCCGCCACCCCAGTCCAAAGAGAAGGGGGCAGTTGGATTGGACCCTCTAAAGCCCCATGAAAATGATCTGGGAGGGGAGGGAAAGGATGGAGAGGGAGGGCTGGCTGGCCCAAAGCCCGCCCGACTCCCAGCCCTATGCAAGGAGCTCCCCCAGCTGTCCCCAGCTCCCCGTCCCTCCAGTGTCTCCCCAGCCCCAGGCAGGGATGAGCAGCCCAACATGGAAGGGATTTTGGAGCACTTTGGGGTTCAACTAGTGTCTGCATCCATGGGGCGTCCACTCTGCTCTCTAGGGAAAAGCACTGGCTGCTCTGAGGAGGAAGAAGTACAGTTTCCCAGCCCTCAGGCTAGAGCAGGACACTCCTTTTTGTTTTTTTCTTTAACCTTATTTTCAAAGGGAACTTGGGGAACAAGTTACCAATGAGGGGAAATCGGAGGCAACTCACTGCTCGCCACCCTGTGCCACAGCAGGGCACGTCGGGAGCAATTGTTGCCCACGCAGGCGTTTGCATTATTTATTAACATCAAGCTAAATATTCATTTAAAAACCCAAACTTCTGCCCCAGATTTTGGAAGCCACAAGCAATTAGTCAGGAGCAGAAACGTTCAGGTTGATGTTCCCTATTTATATCCCTTTTGGGCTTTTATTTTTTAGTGCTTTCTTCCCTGTGTGGCTGGGGCGTAGGAAGCGAGCTCAAATCCAGTTTTCCGTTGGAAGCAGATCCTGTTTTATTCTGCTGTGACCTGAGCAAATGCCACCAAGGGCTTTGTGTTGCTGACCAAAATCCTGGGAAGGGGAAAATAAAGAAGAAAAAAGTAGTTTTCCTGCTTTTCTGCGTGTGTAAAAATGAGCTTTGTGGTGAGGAGGGGATCTTGTTAACGGCTGTAGATATTCTTCTCTAAGAATGTAAAAGATCAGGAATGACTGCTCCTGGAATGTGCCTTTTGTGGAGCGTGGTGGTCAGGGTGGCACAATGTACAGAATGTGAGGGACTGGCTGAAGTGACGCCTACCTTAGCCACCCTGTTCTGGGAGCTGAGCTGTTGGCAGCTGGAAAACGCTCCTTCTGAGAAGCACCATGATTTAATCGTGATTTATCTGCTCAAACCTCCGGTAGTGAGAAAGGTTCACTGGGGAAAGAGGAACAAGAAAGTGCAATGATTTAAAAAGAGGAGGGAAAAAAAAAGAATAGAAGGAAACCAAACCTGCACGTTGTTGGCACAAGCGGGCTCTGCTCTGCAGCACTGTTTGAGACCTATTTTCCCCTCTTTCTACCCCAAAGCAGAGCCAGCAGCTGGCATGGCATGGGCTGGCGTGGTCTCACCTCTCTGTGCTCTCCTGGGACCGGTGGGCTGTGGAAATAGAGGTGGAAACCCACCAGTTTGGAAGCAAACGGGCAACAAGCAGCTTCTCTTTTAGCACTTTCACTTCCCAATTCCCGCATCTGAGGATTTTAGTGTTTCAGCTGTCAGCAAGCAAAACACATGCTCCGTGTCATCAAAACAGCATCCCAACCCCAAAGCCCTCCCATCTGACCAAAAAGACCCCAAGGTCACTGCACCACTTTTGACTTTTAAAACCAGCAGGAGTATGTCTAGCTGGTTCTGGGACTTGTTTTATACATTTATATATAAATATAAATGTATTTATATCCCACATGACCCAGCTGACATGATGATGCTGGGATGGGTAAAAGCCATGGGGTCTTTCTGAGCTTTTTGGGGGTGGGCTTTCCAAGCCATGCAGTTTCTTTATTACCTTAATGGGGTCTTTTCAAGCCTGGGGGTGTGTGTGTGTGTCTCTGCAGAGCCCCTGCAGGGTGTTTGCAGTGGGGATAATGTGAAATCCTTCCTGGGGATGCATTTGAAGAGGAAAGAGAGGGGCAATTGTGCCCAAGAGAAATCCTGGGTGTCCTTCTCGTACCTGCCTCTGGGGCTGGGGACAAGCACAAGGACCTGTCTGTCCCCATCACATGAGGGGTAGCAGAAGCCTGTGCAACTCCCCCTGCCAGTTACTGGGTAAACCTTGCTTTACACTGCAAGAATGGGATTTTTCCGGGTGCAGAAGTGCTGTGTGTGTTTCAGGCTCTGCTCTAGGCTATCCGCTGGGAGATCAGCCATGGTAAACCATCGCAGGACGTACGTATAGGTACAGACAGACACACACACCGAGATGTCTGGAGGCTTGTGGTTCCGTGGCTATAGTCAATCTGGTCAGAGGAGTTCTCCGGTGTTTTTTTAAAAAATCAGATCTGCCAGATTAGGAGCTGCTCTGCATAAACTTCCCCGCCGCTGATGGATCTTTGCCTGCCCTAATTTCCAGGACCTGGGAACAGATCCCAGCGCTGGAGTTTGCAAACAACCGCGGCGAGCTGGTTCCTGAGGGTTTCCACGTCCGTGTTGTCCAGCATCTCCTCCCTGAGGAGAAGCAGCAGGTGGGTGCAGGGGTGTTTTAAGCTCCATGGGTGCCCAGTGAAGGGTTTTGGGGAGGTTTTGCAGCTCCCCTCTTGCAGGCACGTGCCTTATTGTGAAGAGTAGGAGGGAAATGTCCCCCTGTGCGGCATCCTTTCAGGCTGACCTTTCACATTTAGGAGGTGCAAACAGGTGCCCGTCCCAATCGAGCCACGAGGCGCTGCCCGTTCCTGCCCATTCCTGCCCGCGCTGGCTTTATTTTGGAAGAGGCAGGCGGCTTCGAGGAGGTGAAACCGACCCACCGGGCGAGGATGGAAGAAACTTGGGCAAAGCTGAGCCCACTTGTGGCTTTGTTGCTCTCCCAGCCTGGAAGATATTTATAGGGCAGTGGGTTTAATGCAAAGCTGGAGGAGAAGCGTGGGCAGGGTGAGCACGGGGTGCGTGCAGGGCTCGAGCCCCAGGGGAAATATGCAGTTTTATAGGGTGCTTTGCTCTTGGATTGCCAGGTATGAATACTCCCAGCGGGCAGATGCCTTTATTTGGGGAAGAAGAATGGATGGAGGGGGATTTCTGGTGCTTTCTTGCCCAGCAAATGTTAGTTGCAAAGCCAGCTTGGACGAGTCCTGGCCACAGGTGCTTTACCAGGATGGAGACCAGTGTCTCATGGGTTTTGAATTTTTATGGTTCCAAATTCCTCTTGCTCTTCGTCTCTGGCTTCTAAGCAGAACGGGCAAGGCAAGGCCCCAGGAGGGGACTCAGTGGACACCTGGGATGCTCCTGCCGTGCTGTTATAGCTACGCATCTAAAGAAAATAAACCCTCGTGCAAACCTGAGCAGGACTTGATAACTGGTTTGATGCCTTGCCCTATTGCCAGTAATTAGGCTGACATGGCTTTTAAAAGTTCCTGCCTGCAATTACGTATGCAGAGTAATAAATAAGGTGTAATTATTGGCTTAGGGAGGTTATCAAACTTTCCTTGATGGAGTGGCGGTGCAGGATGGGTGAGAAGAAACCCCTTGAGGGGGTCTGGACTATTCGTGGGATTCCTGTGGGAGCGCTGCGGGGGTCGGGTCTTGCTCCACGATGGCTGGAAACAGGCGGAAATTGGGGGAAAAGATGAAACGAGCCACAAAAAAAACGAGGCTGAGCAAACTGACTCAATTCGATGGAGAGGCAGGATCCCATCCGTCGCGTACCAGGGATCTTAGTAGCAACTTCTCCAGACAAGGTGTTATTAGGAAGAAACACTCAGCTCTGAATGGACTTAAAATCGTCCTTCTGCCTGTGCACGGGCATGTCAGTGCTAATAGCAGGTGGAGAAGGAAGGAGAGGTGAGTGGAGGTACCACCCAACGAAGACAAGGTGTTTTAGGCTTGAGCGAGCATCCACAGTGACCGTGGCAGCTCAAAATGCGCCGTGACTAAACTTCATGGAAATAAAAACACACCCTAAACCCAAACTGAAGATGAGATTTCAGCTCCATCCTTCTGGGATCGGTGTGATCCTGGGTGGGTTTTGAGAAGCGCTTGCTCTCAAACCCTCTGCTGCAGCCCTTGTTCTTGCTGGGAGCCTGAAACCACCATCCTCCACCTCCCTCCAGATTACAGACCGTACCAGCCTGACCCCGTGGGGATTAAGGTGTGTTCCCTGTCCGGCACAGGGCTCAAACCAGCCAAGCAGGATGCGATGCTAAAATCACAGCAGGAGGCAAACTCAGCACCGTGCCCAGTCCAAACCAGTGAGATCAGCAGCCGTGAGTGGGAAATCCAACTTGCAGCTCCCTCCGGTAGAGATGCTGCTGTGGCCACGCTCTTCCTGGGAGGATGCAATGAGCTTCTTGCCCCCTGTGTCAGCTCTGCTTTGCCCCAGCTGGAAGCGTTTTAGGGGTCCACAAAGGCTTGTGCTCCCCCATGAGGGCTTGAGAACCGACAAAACTCACAACTCTATGAACATCAGGAGTTTGGCTCGTGCTGGGTTTTGGGAAACGGGGTTTTATCTAAAATCTTAAGCAAGCTGAGGTCCTGGAGAGCCTGGAAATGCCGATAGCGTTTCCTACTGGAGCATCCTGGCCGCCCCGGCAGGCTCCCACGGCCTTATTAAAGCCGTGCTCGCGTAAGAGACACGGTGCTGTCGGTTATTTTTCTGCTGCAATTAAAGTTGGAAGGAGGCCTTTAATGTAGGCTGGCTGGGAGACGTTTAAAGCAGCTGGTTTGATCTCGCAGGGGAAGGTGCGCGCAGGTCGCCGCTCCTCCGGCTGAGGACGTGCGGCTCAGTGCACTGGTGGGGACTGGCCCTTCTGGCTCTGCTGAGCTTGCTGCGACCTTTTGGGCTTGCAAGGGGCCGCTACTCAGAAAACTCAGCTTCTCCTGGTTCAAGTCCTCTCCATAGCTAACATGCTGGGAGAACGGGGACCACATGGCCCTGTCCCCGTGGCTACGAGGATGAATGTGGTGGCAACGGGGCTGTCGGTGGGTTCTCCGTCCCTACGCTGCCTTTTTCCTCCATCCCCAAGCGTGGTGGAGGCTTCCTCCCTGGCTTCAGCAGGATTAGTCTCTTGCAGTTTCTGTATTCTCCCAGGGTGGCCCAGAGAGAGATGCCTATCTCTGGCTAGATGACATCTTCCAGCGATGGGGATGTTTCCCGTGAGACTTTTGCCCCAATTCCCCTGGAACACGAGGTCCAAACAAAACACCGAGAACATTTTAATTTCCACCGAAAGCCTCTTGTTGTTTTGTTGTTGTTTTTTTTCCCCCTTCCCTGCGTGCCAAATAACCAGTTTTCCCTGCACCCGTTTCTGCCCGTCGCGCTCCCCGGGAGTTGTTAGGATGGGAACGACCGACCTGAACAAACATTTCCTTTCGTTAGGCTTTATTCGGGCATTGCCCTAATAGGGTAGCTGAGGCTGTGAGTCACCTGTGGAGAGGCTAGATGGAAAATTTGGGTTGTTTTAAAGAAAATACTTTATTTTAATGATACTGCCTATTGCAATAACCTCAAACAACCACTTTGCACAACAGGAGGGATTGAAATGTTTAACGCATTAAGCTTTGGAGTCCTTATATGGATCTATGAGGGAATAAAAAGGTGAGAATAAGCCCTGAAAGAGTTCGGTGCCGGGCTGGGTGTCACCCACCTTGTCCTGCCCCTCTGCCTCGTGTCCCCTCCCCAGAACCGCCTGGCTCCCCCCGGGGGGGGTGTCTTATCGCCTCCATCTCCCCAAGCGAGTGGGGCGGCAGCTTGCTGGGTGGTGGAGGTGGAGACGGCAGGGTCCCCTGGCAAAACCCCGTCATCGAGGGAAGGAGGAGTTAAATTCCCCTGCCTTTTAATCCAGTCGTGCTGGTTTACCTACAAAGCCAGGGAGCAGCTTCCTTCACATGCGGCCACGGTCCCCAGCACATCATGCCCCAACGACACATCGTGCAGTTGTCCACCCGCCATGCCACCTACGGTGTCTGCGTCTTGGGTACCGAGGTCTTCCTCGATATGCGCCGGTAAGGCTTGGGGTTGGGGGCATCCCCATGGTTTTCTGTAGGGTTGTTGAGTTTTGTGGGATCCCAGTGGTGGGTTTGCTCTTTGTTTGGATGAGAAATGCGCGTTGGGGGGAAATCAGAGCTCATTTTGAACCCCACATCGTGAGTTCATCCAAGGATTTGGCCAGCGTTTATGGTGCGTGTGGGACACGTCCCGCTGGGTCTGTTTTAGGGGACATCGTCACATGTGGAGCTGCGCCCAAAGGAGGGACATCGGCTTTGGCAAATGCGAGGCGTCGAAGCGTAGCCGAGCCATGACGCTTTGCAGGCAAAGCCCATGCACACCCTGGCCGAGCGGGAGCTATTTCTGGCTGTGAAAACATTGGGCAAGAGCAATTCAAGAAGAGCAACTTGGTTGGAGCTAAAATGGGGTGAAGAAGAAAATGCATGGCTCAGGCACAAAAAATCCACCAGCAGGTTTGCACGGGCGATTTCACAAAAAGAGATTTTTTTTTCCAGCGTTAAATGCGGGGGTTGCTTTATTGGTCAGATACAAGGCTGTATTTACCCCGCTGTTACGTTGTCATTATTTAATAAATCACGTTTATAATGATAGAGACTACAGGACAAGCCAGTTGGGATCGTATCCGGGGCAATTATTGGGATTGTGTGTTGGAGCTGGGCCAGGACGTACTATCGTTCCCCCCAAGGGCTTCAGATTGAGCTTTAGCTGCCCTAAAAAAATATTATTTTTCCTCTCATCCAGATAGAAACATATAAAACCTATTATTTAACTTTTTTTTTTTCCTGGGTTGGGACTCAGTTCCATTTAAACATGAAGCCCAAGCCCCAAAATAGGCTAATTTGGTCCCTTAGTAGCAAAACCTGAGCTTTGGTCCAAAAAAGCAGAGGGTGAATGTTCTTTTAAGTTAAAAAAAAGAATATTTTTTTTCCCCAAGAGCACTGGCTGGGGGAACTCGGTGACGGACGTGTCAGACTGACTGTGATTTGGTCTGTTTTGGGGCTGAAAATGGGGCCTGTTGGGAATCTGCTGGCGATGCTGAGATGCGAGAGCTGGAAAATCAGGGCAAATAGACCCAAATTTGAGAAGTCATGGTGTGCAACAGCGTGCAGGTGGATTTCTGACGTTGCATGATTGTTAAATACAAGGGGTGACAGGCGAGATGATGCTTTAATCTCCCCTTACAAGCTTCTGCAGGCACTGGGGATGCCATGCCAAGAGCAACAATGGGAATAAATCTCTTCTATGCTTGCTTTTTTTTTATTCTCACTGTTAAAATTTACCACTCTGTGCCTTTTTGCATGTGGCTGGGGAGGCTGGCTCCCGATGGCAGACAGGTCGGAGCACTCGTGCTCCTGGGATGGAGGTGCTGGGCCTGTAATGAGCAGGTAGACAGCACTTCAAAGGTGAGGGATGTCATGCATTTGGGGTGCGGGTTCTCTGGGCTCAGATTCAGGCTCCACTCCAGTTTGGGCATCTCTTAGGTCAAGGGATAGTCCCACGATAACCATCTCCCCCAATGGTTGACGTCAAAAGTTGTCCTGGCTCTTTGTCGGGGTTTTGTTGGGGAGTGCTGAAGTTTTGGGGGTTTTCTTGCTGTTGTGGAGGAAGGCTGGATGCCCAAACTTCAGCGATTCATAATCTAGGCTCAACCACAAACGGACGTGCCAAAGCTCCAGTGGGAGCTCTGCTTGCTCAACACTACCACAGAGATAATACGTATAAAATTCAGATGACGAGTTTCATCACCTGAAGATGGTTTCTGAGTCCTTTCCATCCAGTTAAAGCTGGATTTTAATTCCAGGTTCAAGTTTTTGGCTCCAGAGAGGAGAACAGGAGGGACAACTTGGTCTATAACCCAATGCTGATCTTTGTTTCAGATCTACCCCCAAAGCTGCCATGTCATTTGATGTCCATGCCACCTCCGCGGTTACGGTCCACATCATCCACAGCCCCGCGACAAAACCCATGCTTAACTCCAGGTGGCCCCTGGACCCTGATATAGAGGTCGTAGTGACCATTGATGTCACCAGCAAGTCCGTCAATGACAATAAGGTTAGTTGGAAAAATAAGTCACATTTCCCAGGAAAGAAGGGAGAATTATTGGCAGGCTCAAGCATTTCTAGGTAATGCTGACATCGGGCTCATTTCCGTGGAGAAAACTCAAACTTAAAAAGAATTGTGTAATTATCATGTACGAAAAATGAAACTAAGAAGGAGAAGGAGATCACATTTTGTGCCCTAAATGTGAGACAGCAGACGTTGCAAAAGCTGGTGTCGGAAGCTCCGTGCTAGGCACCAGAAATACTTCAACCTTGGCTTTTTCTCCTGCCTGTTTTTGTGCTGAAGCAGGCAAAAATGGTTCAGACGAACTGTGATTAATGGAGAATGACTTGGATGAACTCTCCAAGAGCTTGTTGCGTAGCGTTGGTTGGTCAACCCAATGAGTGGAAAGACCTCAATGTGACAGGACCTGGGTCATGACTGGTGATGTCTTCGCAGGTTAAGATTTCATACTACGGACAGGAAGGCAATGAGCTCGCGGTGGCTTGGTTGTATCTCACCTGCGTAGGTAGGTATTACAGAAATGCTCCTTCAAAACCCGGCCAACTCTTGCTGATGCCAAGATCTAGTTGGGTTCATGGAATGGGAGTTAAGTGGGGGGCGCGGGCTGCCCATCTGTGATGTGCAATGGAGGTTTGGGTGGTGACTGATGCTGACAAGCAAGAGGGAAATAATTAAAATGTTATTATGCTGCCTTATATGGTGGAAAAAAGACACAGGCTGGGCCGTGTCCCCACCCAACGCATAGACCGAGCATCCTCCTCTGCTTGCCAAGACCATTGCGTTGGCAGAAGAGGATCCAAAGGAGCATCTTACCCAACTTTGGCTGGCGTCCCCCTCCTCAACCTCCACTGCCACTAGTGGAGAGGAAGAGGAACCAAAGAGTAGTCGTCTGACCTATTTTAGAAGTTTAGGATGAGGTGAATCATTCCCTTGAAATGCCTATTTTCTTGTACTGACTACAAAGGGAGTCTAGACAACCAGTCTGGATGCAGAGCCTTCCACTTGGATGGATTAATTACCCTAAATTTGGAATTTTCTAAAGCGTTTTCACATGACAGCCAGAGCTGTGACCTAAAGTCATGCATATGCCTTCCAAAATTACACCTGAGGAGGCTGAGGGTTTCCCACATCCTGTAACTGATGGTCTCTGCTGGGAGATATCTGGGGCTGCTGCTGTCTGCGGGGCTTTGGCCTTACAAATACTCATCACTGCTTAGATTTAGAGCTTCATTTCCAGCTTCTCCGTGGCCTCTTCTCTGCATCAAGGAGAATAACAATCTTTGCTTCAGTGCCTGTGTTTCCACATGCTGAATATCCGATTGGGAGGAGTTTCTATATTCATCCAGGTTTCATACAGATTTAGGTGGGGTTTAGATGAGGTCAGTGGCAAACCTCTGCTTTATGGCAGTGGAGGCAGAGATTTGGGCCAAGAAGAGCTCTCAAGCCTAGTAATTATTTAGATGTCCACTCACCCGTGGTGGAAATGCTTTCATGCTGTCATGTTTCAGCTTCATGAAAAACACTATGGTCAACGTGAAATTGGTGAAAACACAAAATCTGCCATAAGGTCCATATGTCCCTGCTGTGGGAACCAAGACGGGAGAGGATTCCTGGAGCCTGAAGGGGGAAAGTAATGAAAAAGACATGGGGTTGGATTTTCTATTGATGTTTTGCTGGAGACTTTGGGTCTGGAGCAGCTTTGGGGCGTGAAGGTGGGGTTGGTGTTGGAAGACTCATGACTAGCACCAAGGATAAGCCCAAAAATGCCACCAAGAGCTCATCCCCCTGCCAGCAGCTGCTTCTTCTCTTGATGTTTCAGAGATATCTCTGGACGTGGACTTGGGCCGTAGTGGGAGAGTGAAGAGCAGAGGGAAGGACAAGGTAAGGAGAAGCTTTGCTGTAGGCAACATATGGGGGGTCAACACAGAGCGCAGCTGTTCCCAGTCTCTTCCCCAAAAACCTCCAGGAGGGAGAGAGGCTTGGGTGGTGTCAGTGTCTGAATTAGAGAAAATCAAATGACAAATTCTCAGCGTACTAATTGAGGAGGAAAAGACTTCATTTCCTTATATTCTGTGCCAAAATCTTCTGCCTCTTCAGTCCAGCCCCGAGGATCATACAGGAGAAAATACTCTGCTTTCTTTTCTTTCTTTTTTTTTTTTTTCCCCCTGAAAAACATGCCACTAAGTGAGTCAGCTGCAAAAATTTGCAAACAGCAAGAGATTTACCCCTTTGGCAACAAATCTGCATATGCCCCAGCACTTACACCCAAGTAATTAGCTGCAGCCCAATCGACGGCGCAAATTGTACAGTGAGATGGGATGCGTTTCTAGAAACGGTGCAGTGTTGGCCAGATGAGGCCCGGCAGATAATTTCTGGCTTGCTAGAAGATAAGATCTCTTTGAAATGCTCTTGGCTGGCCCTGCTAGAAGCGGACGTTAGGAAATTTAGTGGCTTGAAAGCATCGCTGCTCACTCCCCACCAGTCTTGATGGCAAGTTGTGGGTTGTCCTGAGCGTGGCTGTGGCCACGGCTGTGGGGTTTTCCCCGCTTCAGGAGCAGGCTGGGATGGGGGAAATCTCCTTCCCATCCTCTTTGGGTTCTTCTTTTCCAGGCCAAGTGGACGTGGGGGCCGAATGGGCAAGGTGCTGTGCTCCTGGTCAACTGCGACCGGGACAGCCCTGGTGCGGGGGGACCAGACAGTGGTCAGGTGGACATACGGACCCCTGCAGGTAGGGTGTCATCTGCAGCGTGAGGGGACCCAAAAGATCTCACTGGGATGTTTCCCACTTGCTGGACCTCCCTCCCCTCTCTCCTTCTCCCTCTCCCTCTCGCACTGTAGACCTTCAGGACATGTCCATGATGCTACTGCGGACCCAAGGTCCCAGTGATATCTTTGCTGAGTACCAGGTGGTCCTGCATGTCCCTGAGTCAGATGCGGATAAAGTGCGGGTTTTCCACACTATCCGTGAGTATTCCTTCCTTCCTTCCCAAATGAGGGACCCTGAGGTGGGTGAATCTTGATATTTTTTTTTACCTGTAGCTAGGGACTGCGTACTTCCAATTGCTGGAAGCCCTCATTTATCCCCAAAGCTCCTCTACTATTCTAGAAGACGGGGAAAATCAAGGGGGAAGGGATAATAAAAAGCTTTTCTGAGTGGGGTTGCTGCAATTTTGACATTCCCACGGGGCAGATAACTCCCATGTGGCTCCCGGCACCTTTTTGGTGCGGGCAGTGACCCAGCCATCAAAGCAGCCCATCTTGCCGAGCAGTGCATTTTTGCCTTTGAACACCCTGGCAGCTGGATCCCCAGCAGCTCGCCGCCGAAAATCAGGTCAGGGAACCCAAGTGTATCATTAGATGCTTAACTGGAGCCACGCACCTTGAAAGGGTTGGACCTGAGGGTATAGAGTCCTCTTTGTATGAGGAAGATCAAGTGTGTTCCCCAGAGAAGAGGAGGCACGCCCACTCCTCTGCAAACCACACTGGCATCAGCCACCTCCTCGCTGGTGCCTCCTTCCAGCCTGGTGGACAGGTTGGTCACCCTGTCTTGGGTTGGGTATTTTGGTGTTTCTCCAGGGAATGACTCATACCCCCACTACAAACCCGTGTTGGGGCCAGACAAGCTCTCGTACGTGCTGGACCACATCGGCAACGGAGAAAACACCTTCTATGTTGAAGGGTTGGCTTTCCCCGACACGGGCTTCTCTGGGTTGGTTTCCTTCAGCGCCAGCTTGCTGGAGGTTCCCCATAAGGTACGTGGGCTTTGCCCTTATTCCCTGCGAGGTCCCCCAATGGTGAAGTTTCCAACTGCTGCTCCTTGGCATTTCACCCCTCACAGAATTCACCGGGCACCCCGATTTTCACGGATACAGTGGTTTTCCGCGTGGCACCCTGGATAATGACACCCAACACCCAGCAGCCTATGGAGGTTTTTGTGTGCAGGTAGGAGGGACATAAACCCATCGCTCTCCTGGCTTGGGTGACTCTCCAAGGAGGAGCTTTTGAGCTTTCCTTGCCACGTAGCTGCTATAGGGTGAGCCAGGCCTTATGCATGCTATAACGGGGGCAATATTTGGGCCGGGAGCCCACTGGCACTGCTGCACTCATTGCAACCCCAAGGAGGAAGGCTGGAGGAGCCTCTCCAGGATCTAATCTCATGCAGGACCATTACCCGTGGTGCATTTAGGAGTGAGGAATGTGCTGCATGGTTGGGGTTCGGGGGGGCTTCGCATGATCCCGCCTTTCTGATGTTTGCTCCTTCCTCTCCCTCCAGCATCCAGCAGGGTCCAGATGCCAACCAAGTCTTTCTGGAAGGGCTGAAGGCCCTGCTGAGGAAAGCTAACTGCAAGCTGACCATCTGCTCGGAGGTGGAAACCCGCAGTGACCGCTGGATTCAGGTCATCAATTGATGCTTCTAATACATGGCTCTCCTGGTCCCTTATGGGCTCCTGGGCATGCAGGGTGTCACCCCAGTTGTTGACACCCTTGGGAGGGACAAGCTGAGTTACTTGGGCTAGATGCTGAGAGGTGAACCAGGCAACCGTCAACTAAAGCACAGGGAAATGCTGCTGGTGGTGGCAACCAGCACCATCAGGGATCTGGTCCAGGGACCCAAGGGGTTACTGCAAAAGGGACCCCATTGGGCTTTGCAAGAGGAACCCTGTGGAGCTTTGCAAGGGGGTCCCCACTGCAAGAGGAACCCTACAAGTACATCTCCAGGAAGCCACGGGCTGGATGTGCCGTGTGTCCCTGCCTGTTGTGGCTGCGTGTGGCTTCCCTGGGGGTGACCCGTGCCAAGCATTGTGGTGCCACATGAGGTGTCACCCCCAGGAGAGAAAAGCATCTGCCTCCCTTGGGCTTAACAGCAATAGCCAAGCTTTGCCAGGTTTGCCCCATTTCCTGCTCCACCCTCAGCCGCACGCCTCGCTGAGATGGCTATCAGCTCATCAGGAGTCTTCCTCCTCCTTCTTCCTTCTTTTCTTCCTCCTCCTCCTCTTTCTTCTCTTCCTACAACAGGACGAGCTGGAGTTTGGCTATGTGGAAGCGCCGCATAAGTCCTTCCCCGTTGTCTTTGACTCGCCCAGGAACAGAGGCTTGAAGGATTTTGCTTTTAAAAAGATCCTGGTGCGTCATTGCCTCGCCAGCCCCTCTTTTTTCCCCCCCAAAATCCTCCACCCAGGGGGCCCCCATCACCGCTCCCCTCTTCCCCAGGGCCCCGATTTTGGCTACGTGACTCGTGAACCCCCCGGAAAAGAGGTCACCAGCCTGGACTCCTTTGGCAACCTGGATGTCAGCCCACCCGTGACGGTCCGAGGGAAGGAATATCCCCTGGGCCGCATCCTCATTGGCAGCCCCCTGCCTTGGTGAGACACAGGGGTGCCCAAGCCTGCCCTCCGGGATGCAGGGAAGCAGCAAAAATCCTTGTATGAGAAGAGGTTGCACCCTTCAGAGCAGGAATTTGGGGCTAGATCCCATCAACATGGGAGTCTGGGGCCAGTCCCCATTGAATCCCAGATTTAATGTGCATCATTATTCCTTCATCCCTTACAAAATCCTGCCACCGCTCTGATTTTCACCCTCTCCCAAAGTGCTGGTGTTTTCGCTCTGATCCCATGGCGCTGTGAGCATCCAGGCTCGCTTTTATTTTCCCTCTATTCAAAGGAAAAGCAGAGGAATCCAGGAAAGAGTAAAATCCTGAATAACTGGAAATTGTTTTGCTCTGGGCAGGCAGTGCTAGGCAGCCCTGTGGGAACAACAGCGCCCTGCAAAATCCTCCACAAAGGAGGTTATTTTCCTAGAAAAAAATAACAGCAGGGACCAATCCAGATGGGGTTTGATCCGGGATAACAAATGGGATGCTGGGATCCCAGCCCCGCTGCAAACCAGGAAGCCTGTTCCAGTTATGGCAGCGGGTAAATGGCATTTTCCCAGCCTCGCCGGGACCGTAATTATCCCTTATTACAAGAAGTTTAATTAATGTTTTCCCAGCCTCCTGCTGTCTGTCTAAGAAAACTTCACCCCCACGGAAAGGCGCGATTTAAGATTCAGAGGGATGGGGGGAAATTAAATCCAAAGGTGCCTGAGCACAGCAGGGGATGTAATGGCCAGATGCCTATAAATATATGCAGCCTATATATATGTTTATATAAGTAAATATGTTGTATATATTTTAATATATGATATGGGTATATATAACATTGATATTTTAACAGATAATATAGCAATATATAGTATTTTATATATATTAGTATACTATTTAGTAATATATAATGTAGGTCTGTTAATATATAAAGTATATACTAGTATATAATAGAGATATATATTGCTCGGACTATTTCCAGCCTCTTCTGGGTGTTTCCCATTAAAATGGGATGTGCAGATGCCCCTTCTCCCCTTGGCGTGATGTCCTGGGGAAGGATGGGGGTAAATCTTGGGGAGGGGAGTGATGGCCACTCGCTTTCTCCTCCTCCCTCTGCTCCCCAGGGCCTCGGGCCGACGGATGTCCAAGGTGGTCAGGGATTTTCTTTACGCCCAGAAAGTGCAGGCTCCGGTGGAGATTTACTCGGAGTGGCTGACTGTGGGCCACGTGGATGAATTCCTCACCTTCGTCCCCACGTTTGACAGGAAGGTACCGGTCCCTGGAACACTTCCTGCCCTGGAGCATCTTCTGCAAATGCCAAAAAAACCCACCCGTCTCTTTTTGTAATTGCTTGGGCGATGAACCTTCTTTTGGGGTGGCTTCCTGGGAAATGGCAAGTCCTGGGGTGTCATCCCTTGCACCCTGCGACACCTGGGGCTGAGTTTGGAGTCAACGTGGTGTCTCTTGGCAGGACAATGGGATAAAATATTCTCCCAGCAGCAAAGCATGAACCCCTTGGCTCTCTCCCATAGGGTTTCCGGCTCCTCTTGGCCAGCCCCAACGCCTGCTACAAGCTCTTCAAGGATAAGCAGAGGCAAGGCCATGGTGAAGCCACACAGCTAGTTGGTAAGGGAGAGGGTGAGAGCATCCCTGTGGCATGGTGAGAACCACCAGCATCCCTTACTGGTGTCCCCTGGGGTCACTTGTCCCTGGTGACCACTCTGCTCCGGTCCCCACGCAGGGCTGAAGAGCGCTGAGAGGAGGAGCATTGACGAGATCCTGGCGGATGAATCGCTGAGGAATGACAACAGGCACGTGCAGGTGGGTCTTTGCACCCGTGGATTTGGGTCAATTTGCTCACCTCGATTGGCATGTCACTGCCCGGTGATTTCTGGGTGGTGGAAGCACTTTTAGAAGAGCAAGAAACTGTCCCATGAGTTGGGCTGTGCAGCGTGGAAGAAGGTAAGCAAGAAGAGTAGCCATGAAGGACCCAAGGCACCCTTGGGTGCTGGGTCACCCCAGCCTGTTTTCCTGCTGGGAGATGACTCTAGAGGTATCAAAACTGAAGGAAAGATGTTGCTTGAGTTGGGGATGGGTTAGGAGGGTGCTCAGAGGGATGGGGTGGGATAGGGT
>VXBW01002110.1:71398-99631 GCA_013400375.1 Thinocorus orbignyianus | reverse complement strand
CCCCGTTTGTTTGCTTCGCTTCATTTTCTCTCTCTGCGGGGAGGATCTAGTAAACAGTGAAAAATTAGGTTCTGTGATACGAGCAACTTTGCAGGATAAGCAGTGCTTGGTTAACATTTTCTAGGCACCGGGACACACAATGTAGATACATCAATCTCTGTAAATTAATAACAGTGGAGATAAAATTCTTGGAGTGTAGATATCGATATCAGGGTTTTTTAATAAAAAATAAAAAAAAAAAAAAAGAAGAAGAAAAGAATGATCCAGAGGAGATTCAGGATGAGGACATTCACCTTATTAGCAGCTCCTTTTAGGCTTAAAAGTGTGAACTGAAGATGCGTTGTTTGTATGGAATTTCTGTGTATGTTAGCAGTGTGAGCTTTTGCAGTGCATCTACATAGGAGGATTCTTAGGGCTCAAGCCTCTCTGAAACAGCTTATCCTCTTATAATTCTTACCTAAAGCTACTTTATGGATGATGAATGACAGCATGACAAACTAATACACAAATGTAAAAGGAAATGTTTATCCTCTACCAGAAAAATAATGACTGGAATTGGCAGTCGCTGAGAACTCTCATTTGCAACATAACAGGATTTAGGGGCACCCTGCTAAGGAGAACAGTTTTTGATATCCCCGTTATTTGATGATGGAAGTCATGCTTGCTCCAGCTGTCAGGAACACAGCTGTTCTGCTTCCCTTTGAGTGATCAGTGCTGCTGATGCCCTCCAGCTAACATGTTCTTTGATAAGGTCCAATGGAGAGCTGTGAAAGAGCTGAACACTGGGCTTCTAACAGCAAACTGCAAAAACAAATTTCACAACAAATTGCATTTTCACTGCTGCCTGATGTCACCCAATTAGAATGCGTTGAATCTGTTCTAGTACAGTGACTTGGAAGGAATCACAATGTGACAATTTTTTCTTAGGATTGTTAAAGCATTTTCAGAGAAACATTGCTGACTATTAAAGAAGATGGTATCATAATAATCTGTGTAACTTATAAAGCTGCCTAGAATAAAAGAATTAGATCCAGAGGACCACATTTTGTAATTTGATTTTGAAACATGTATGGTCTGTATCTGATTGCATCAGTAACAAAGAAAATATTGATAACAAATCACTGAAACAATCACTGCACTTTCTTTCTTAGTGGAGTCTTCTCTTTCTTTCCCTACTATTTCAGAAATGTATGCTTAATTGTTTAGTCATGTAGGTGTACAATGTTCAGAACAATTTCTGAAGTTTTAAGTAAGTGGAAGTCATGAAGAAATCCAGATGCCAAGGAAAGTAGTTTTCTAGGTGGGTAGATGATATTTAAGAAATATGCTAACCATTAAAACAGTGGGAAAAACATAGAAGAAGCTAGATATGTCATATCTGATAATAATACATGATGCTTACTGTGAAAATAGGCACAATCTGAGGAAAAAATCCAGAGTTCTTCTGACTCTCCAATCTGAATATATTCTATACACATTAGCTTAATGCTTCTTCAAATGCTTTGTTTTTCTACAAAAGTTTCTACAAAACCTAAGTTTTGTAAGGTTATGATTTTTGTGAACCAAAAAGTCATATTGCATAAACCAGTGCCAATCCATTCACTTGCAAGCTGTATATCTGTGTGACTATCTGACTGAAACGTGATGCAATGAACTCTCTGGAAGGAGTTCTAATTCACATTTATGTCAAGGAATTCAGAATCTTACTCTTTGAGAAGTAAGAAAATTTTTCAATATTCAACATTTTTTTTGCAGTAATAAAATTGATGAGTCCTACATTGAAACCATCCATCAAGCAGAAAGAAATTTTCTTATTCCTAAACATTCCATGTTCTCTGCAGTAAAGTTCCTTGCCTTAAAATAAACCCTCTTACAAAGATAAATTATATTTTATTTCAGAGTACCCTTACTTCTCATCTTGCCCTCCTTTTTAAACATTCTAAAAATGCTCACTGTTAGTTTACAAATCTGATTACTCCTAGACTGATTGGGTTGAATAATTTTTCTTCTAAAAGATTCTCATTTTACTGGCTCAATAGAAACCTGGAGAAAATATTTCTTTAAGTCTGTTTCTTTTTCAGTCTACTAGAGAAAGGTAAAAAGGTTTGAGTTTTTCAGAAGTTTTGAGGATTGTTTTTGGTGGTTTGCTCTGTTGTTATTGTGTGGTTTTTTTTTTTTTTTTTTTTTTTTTAATATGAGATATCATTAGACATTTCCCAGAAAAATCTAGAACCAACTCAGCTTCTGACTGTAATATTGAAGACTTCTGTTGCTTCTGTCAGGTCTGGAAGCTGCTGTCCAAAGAAATTAAGGGCTGATGGCAAAAGTTGGTAGTTGCCAAAAGTCTGTAGAACACTGTAGGTAGTTTGTCTGGGAAGGAGTCAGCAACTGTGAAGTGCTATGAGGAGAAAGGACCAGGAAAAGGTGGTAGTGTAGAAGGCAGTACAGGTGCAAAGGGAAGGGAAAGGTTTAGAGAACTGAGAATAATAAAATAATACTGTATGTCTTCTAGAAGGGTAAGATAGTGCTTTTGACACTTTCTGAAGTTAGGTTCTGAAGATAACTCTGGCCCAGTGTACAAGGCACATTGTCTCTGGCTTCTTAAACAGTTTTCTCAAACTTGGTGCAATTGTACATGCCAGAATCACTTGTGAATGAATACCATAGTGCTTGATACATCCTCCTCCCAATCCATGCCTTCTCATTCTCACTTCTTCTGAAGAGACAGCCTTATAACATGCATGGTACTGAGCTCGCAGGACAGTACTGGATGGTGAGAGAAGCTGCTCTAAACCACCAGCAAGTCTGCCAACAGTGCCACAGACAGCCTCTCTGGGAAGTCAGTCTTGCAGAGATCATGAGTGCCTCTGCGCTGTTTTGCAGTGTGACCCTTAGCAATTATGAATCTATTCAGTAAGACAAGAGATGAAAGCAGGACAAGACATTGAGTGCCAAGCTAGTACAGTGTGAAATATAGTCAATAAAGTCTCTAGCAACATAGTATACTATTGAGCTAAAGTCACTTCGTGTGGGAGGCTGGGAACATAGCAGTGATAAATGTGGAAAGCACTTCATTGCATTACCTTTCTCAAGATAGTTGCTTGCAATTCCATCTTAACCCACTAACTTTTCAACAATTTTTCATTGTCTTTTTTGGCAACTTATAAGGAATTTAGCAAGGGAAAATCGAGAATGTTAGTGCTAGCTGAATGTTTTTTCCATGTTGTCAAATCACTTTTTACACATTATTTTGGTTATTATAAGAAACGGTATTTGTTATTGGACTAGCACTGTAATATCTATAGTTTTAGTATTTCTAATAATGCAAAAAAAAAGAAAAAAATTTAAGTTTACATTGTATTTTAGACAAAATACAGGTAACCTTCCAGGCCTGAACTTTCCAATGTCCTATGGAAATCATAAAATTACAGGATCATACATTGAATGAGACCAGAAGGGGCCTGAAGAATGCACAGAATGTACAGAAGAATGCACAGGATCTGAGTAGGGTGTTTAGGTTGCTGGTAAATCAAGTATTCAATATATATACAGACAGAAATGTCACAAAATCCCTGGTCAATCTGTTCCATTATTTGATCAACCTGTCCAAGTATTTGAGAATTATTTATTAAAAACACAGACAAAGAAGCGAAAACTCAGTAAGTTTTCCTATATTCTGACTTGTGTCTGCTTCCTTGATGAAGTGGAAAATTTTACAGTAAAACAATTGTAAGCCATTGAGACTATTGAGACTGTTCTCCTAGCGCTGTAAAAGACAGTAAAAGACAAAGGTAGAACCTTGTGTGGGATGTAAACAAGGCCGGAAAACAATTCCAAGCTGTTCAGGACCAGCTCTGCGGTTTGGTCGAGTTCCAGAGAAGATTTGAGCCTGCAAAGTGGGGCAAAGGTTACTGACAGCCACAAAGAGGATTTCCCCACTTCATCAATGAGACCCCCAACGACCACTACCAGGAGGCACTGAGCAGACGCGTGGAAGCGGGGAACTGATTTTAATACAAAGCGGGGATAGTTTATGCATGCGGATAAGTAAGTAGTATAAGTATAGAGTCCTGCTCTGAGGCAGGTGCGCACGGCTTTGGTGGGACTACCCTCCATGCTGCCCAGCGCTGAATAAACATACCTACTTTACAACTTTACAGGTTGTGGAGTCAGTCTTTCTGTGTGTCATTCCTCTTCTTTTCAATTTGCATTTCTGAGAACACTTTTGTTTCCATCTTGTTTAAATCGTCTCATTAGGTAGCTAAACAGTAACAAAGGCTCCCCTGACTAAGCCTTCTCTTCTTAAAGCTGAACAAACTTTAGACAACTTGCTCCATGATCTTCCTATGGATTGAAGAAAGGCTAACTTACAGTTCCATAGATGTTGCCTCTTCTCGGTTTTGAAGATGTGCATTTTTCTGCTACCAACTTCAATATGTTAAGAACATCACCTCAATTGGGAATTGCAGGCATAAATTTTGATATTGTGCAGAGACTATAACTTATTTGCAATCTGTCCTCCCAGTCTAGTCTTGGTTCCCTCATAAAAGGTGCGAAAGTGATTAAAATCCTCCTTTTCTTTTCCTACCGGCTATGAAAAACTCAGAAACAAATTGAATCTTGAAACATTCTTTGCAGATTATACAGTTATCAAATTAAATTCTTACAGTTTCTGCAAAGTCATAAAATGTCTCATAATTTTCTGAATGAACTTCTGCGTTTTTTACAGTGTGAGAGTGCTGCAAATCCTCTATTGTGTTTCATTAGTAAAATAATTATTTATACTCAGGGTTTTTTCGTTTTTTTTTTGTTTGTTTGTTTGTTTGTTTGTTTCTTTTTTATTTGTGGAAGAAAGCTGGATGAGTGTGTACAACACAAAGGCAAAACTGTTTACAGAATGACAGTATCACAGCATCTTCATGGTTGGAAGGGACCTAGGAGATCACAGAGTCCAACCATATACACACCAGAGGAAAAAAAAAAAAGGAAAAAAAAAGCAAACAGACTTAGATAATGGTGGCCCATAAATGGATTCCCCCTTTTCCCCCTTCTGCAGTAAAATTGTGTCAACATCTTCAGAGAATGTAAAGATTGATTAATTATAAACTGAAATACATAGAGAATGGTGCTGGAAACTTCCATAGATACACAGTGCTATCAGTATTGTTAAATAGGAAGCAAGTTAATTATTACATGATATCCATATTCCACATAGACCTTCTGCTTTTTCACTAATACTCAGTATTATTATTTAAAAAATATAATCTGTCTTTTTCTTGCTGGTAACATTTACAGAAATCTGTTCTCCATTTCCTTAATATTCTATGTAAACACCACATTAAATATTTATGGAATTCACAATTTGTTACTCTGCTGCCAAAGGCAAGTAGATAAGAGACTAAAACTCTTAATTTCTAACACAAACCATGATGAAATTGTTCAAGCTAAAAAAAAAAAAAAGAAGAAAGTAAAAAAGTTCTGTTCTCAAAGTGTGAAAATGAAAAGACAAGGTAGATATATTTCCGCCTACAAAACTGGAAATATTTATAGGATTTTATTTTTAGCCTGCATACACAATTCATTTCACAGAGCAATATTCAAATTTATGTCTGCATCTTTCATGGATATTTCACTAATAAAACTAGGCAGGTGAATAGCAGTATGGTCATTATAAATGTACAGGAAACAGTATCAAATTGTAGAGGCTACTCACTATCCAACTGTATTTAATAAGATAGTGCAAATGGTCTGCAACTTGCATCCCTGGAGCCTCACAGATCTTCTTAACCATATCATGGAACAGAGTACCTGTTTGCAGAAGCACAGCTGTTATTACAGTGTCACTACTTTCAGACCACAGGACCAGAGTAAAATGTGAAGTTTCTTATCAATAATATTCAGCCAAGCAATAGGTCACTTGAAGCTAGTAGATCACTGGTGTCATGAAAGATGAGATTTCTGGTGCCCTAGAACACAGTATTGGCTGAGCACCCTGACCGCCCTAATGAGATTCTCTCAGACTACTGGGCTATCAGGAAATCTGTTTCTCTACCCTCTACCTGTACCAAAAGCCGTCTACCCATCTATTTATCTAAGTGCCGATCTACCTTAATGTGGGCAGGGGCCCATCTCCCTGACTTTTGCCTACACTGACAGAAGATGCATTGTGTCACAGATTATGAAGTTTAATAAATGCGTTGCTTATCTGACCCTAGACAAATGTATAGACATAATGTCCCAAGTAATAATTAAGCCACAAAGTTGAATGGAAGATACTGGATATTGCCATTCACCATATCCTTAGGGAACTGTGTAATACATGAAAAAATATCTAGTATTTCATAGTGCAAACACAAATGATAAACATTCCCCACAGAGATGCCTTATTGCTATTACAAAGAGACTTTATTATAGGAAGTTCTTTTTGTACAAGGAGAAGATGAATTTGGCACTTTAGCATGTTAAACAGCAGTTTCATCAGAGCTGTATGGTTCACAAAAGATTAATCTATCCCCTCAGAATATTCATGAATCAATAAGAATGTTCCCTAAGTCCAAGCAATTACTGCTTTCAACTAAACAGGGCACTCTACATTCTGATGAACCAGAACTTACCCCTCAGAAATGACTTTTTTTTTTTTTTTTTTTTCAGGGAGGGGAGGAGTGAGGTCTCCATGTTTCATTCATACTATGCTGTATCAGATACTCTGTGTCATGTTATTATTCAAAGATGCAACTCTACTAAAACAAAGTCAGGTATAATATTTGCTTCTATTGGAAGGAAAAAAAGAATAAAAACCAGGTGCCAGCTTCCAGATGAGATCACTGTTAATGATAATTGTGTGTGAGTTGTTCAATTATAGTGATATACTGGGAAAAAAACGGGATTATAAACTCTATCTCTCTGCTGTAAAGTTGGGCTGAGTAGTTTTGTAAATTACTTATTCATTGATTCACTACTTTTGTTCTCTAGAAGTTCAGTTTCCTAAAAATTGGCTTTATGCCTGAACAACTGAAAGTGATATATCATATTGACATTATCGTGTTAATACAATGAAAACTAATTAGAAATACAGCAAACACATGCTAATCCAGATAGTGGCATCTCATTAACAGGGCAAGATACTTCTGTTGTTTGTTGTCCTACGTTCATTTCAGCTGACAATTTTTAATAAGTGTACTTCACTCAGTTTTCCTTTAAGAAATTTATTCTAGTCTGGGTGGAGACACAGTGATTTATTCCACCTCTGTCCCTGACCGGATGTGGAATGAAAACAGGAGCAACGAATTACAGGGTCTCCTCTTCCCATTCTCAGGGTAAGGCAGGATTGCTTTGTAATGTGGTGAAAACTTCAAGTAAACTTTGTTTTTACAGCAACACTTCTCTAGTTACACTGGAGTGGTCTTGGTCTGTAAAAGGAGTGATTTGTGAGGTCAAAAAAGGTCATTAAACTAAATTAAGGGGATCTTAATTACAGAGCCACTTAATGTCGAACATGCACTGGGGCTATATCATTCCTTTCAGGTTGGTACTATGTGAATGAGTACAAAGGGCCAAAGCTATGCTAAAGTGTTGCAGCAATTTAATTGTACCAGAGGTACTGTACTAGATGTTTTAAGTGTTTGGCAGGGACCAAAGCAACTCAACCACATGAACTGCTGGGAGCCATGGGAAAAGGCAGGATGAAGTCAAGGGGAAAGGAGGCTTGCCTTCATTGCTACACCTTTGGCATCTGCAAAAATGTTCAGAATACCTGTGGAAAGAACTAGCATATTATGGTAAGTGAGTTTTTTGGGTAGTCATCTAGTTTCTGTCTGAATTTAAAAGTACTCTGCAACAGCAACGTAAAGTTCCGGTGAAGGGATTCCAGATAAATGAGTGCTAATTGGAGTGGTCTTCTAGTAGATATTCTACACAGTTAACCATGGGATTGCCAAGAGACATTGTGAAAGGCAGCTGTTGTCTGGTGCCACCTGCAAAATTGCCCATCCTACCCAAACCATGTGCTGCTATTGCAGAATAGTTATGGATCTACAGAGAATAAAACAGTGAAAAACACTGAAATGGAGGTCTATCCTTTCTGAATCCTGCTTGAAGTGGTTACCCCCTGCTCTTGTAAGTGGAGGGGACAATCTGGGTATAAGTGTCTTGATTTGCTATTACTGAACTGCTAAAAGGGAAAGGCAAGCTGAGCAGGAGGTGGAGCTGTTCTAGAGGCTTTCATCTGGTTTCCAGGGAAACCCATTTTTCAGTTATTTGCACGTTCAGCACATCTGGTTCATTTGGACTCTGGCTTTTTGAAAGTGATGAATGTGTCATGGGAAAATGAATGGAAAAATAATTTAAGGAATTAATTGGATGGAAGGAACATAGAATTCTTTTTAAAATGCAGCTATGTTTCCCTCTCCTCTTTCTCTGTCTTCTTCTTTCTCAAATACAAACTTTTGGATAATATTTGTTCTGCATTTTTCAGTGCCTGAGGACATTTAAGGAAGTTCATTCCCTTAAATAATACATAATAGATTTTAAAAACCTGTATATCTGTATGTTAGTATTATTGACACGAATCATGATTGTTGACTCAAGTGGCTAATACAAAATAAAAGCTGAAGAGAAATGGAGGTCTGAACAATATAAGACTATACTTGCTTAAATGTTGACATAGAACATCCTACTATTCTCAAAATAAAAAGCATTTTGTTTGTGGGAGAACAGCTACACTAAAAATTTTTAGTTTGTATCTAGATTGGTAATCTAGATGTAAATGTAAGAAATAGAAGATTGTTATCTAGTCAAATGGTCTCATAGAAGGGTTACGCAGTTAAGCAAAGCTTGTATTACACACATTTTGAAGTATGTAGTCTTTTTATTGTAAATACTAGCTGACTTCACTTGACCCAATTCCAATTGAAGTCAAAGGGAATTTTTTATTCTGCTGCAACAGATTTTGACTCAGGTGCTTAATGACCTTGTTTCACAGCGTAATATTAAATGCTTTACACAATTCCGTTGCTCTGTGTGCATAGGACTGCACAAGGCAAGTGGTACAAAAGGGACAGAATTTGAGACTGTTGTTTTCCTGTTATGGAAAATAATAAAATAGTTTATAACAAAGGAGGGCTGCTAAAGCCTGCTATTATTTGATAAAAAAAACCCTTAATAAAAAGCTTGGATGTATATAGACAGCACAGGGGTTTCAGTAACTCACACATTAAATCTTTCTTACGGATGCTGAGCCCTCAAATACATGTTTAGTCCTTGCTTTTGAAAATCCTGACCTGTGTGCAGATGACTGTTTCTGAACTCTGTTTCCATAGCATAGCACAGACAACACAGATCTGAAATATGCATATAAGATGCCTTCATATCCTGCTCTTTTAGAAATCTGAAAACTTTAACAGATTAAACTTTATGATTTCATGTATTCCTTTCCTTTGCCTCCCTTCCCTTCTCTTGAGAAGCAATCATCTTTTAAGCAGCAATCACCCAAAATGAAGGATCCCAAAATGTTACACACACATATATAACGTGAACATAGTATTTTCATTACAGTCAGAGATATTTAGCACCACGTAGGGTCACAGTAGTATAATTAGTGGTGCTGGTTGAAGTGATGCAATAAAGTGAAAATAAAGTCTGCCTTTTTTAAGCTTATGTACTTCTAAATTATCCTTTTCTTTCTCTTCTGTTTTTTGTTTTGTTTTGTTTGTTTGTTTGTTTGTTTTTCTGTTGTTGTTTACATTTATTTATAACCATGCTGTCTATCATTCCCTGTCACATCCTCTTTTCTCAATTTTCAGTTTAGATTCTGTTTAGTTTTTTTTCATGACTTATGGGGCCGTAAAGAGCATATGCTGGAAAACACTGTAGAAAGAGCTTGAAAGGTGCTCTATACAGTGTTCCACCCCAAATTCTGAATTGTTTGCAAATTAATAAAAAAATCTTGTAAGAACAACATTTATTCAGGGTATGAAACCACGCCTTAGTTTGTCAAAATAAAGATGTTAATTTAGTACTCCTTCGTAAAATTAGAGCAATATTTGGTTGTGTGAAAGATTTGTTTTTTCCTTATGCTTTACTGTTTCTCAACTGAGAAGTTTAACTATCAATCAATGCATATTGGTTTTTTTAATTATAATATGGTAATTATTCAACAGTCTAAGTACTTCAATGGTCTCACCCAAACACCAGTCAGTGTTTATATTGCCTTAAACAAGAGTTACTTTGGATTCCTCCAATATTCTCATTTTATGTACAGTTGGGTTTTTTTCTTGTTTGTTTTTTTTTTTTTTTTTTTTTTTTTAGTTCAACAGGACCTAATCTTCTTAAATAAGAATTTCATGGTAAATTTATGCTACTAAGCCACAAACAGCACAATGCTGTTAGAATAATGTTTAAGGTGATAGCAAAAAGTTGTTAAATATGTAAAAGAAATCATCAGTACTTGATGAACAGTGTACAAAAGAGATACTTAAGAATCATAATACAGTAGAGAGAAGCTCAGGGAGTTCTTTCAGTCTTTGCTTTTGAAAACTTTGGAAAGATTTCTGTATTTGTCCGGCTCTCTGGGGGGGCAAATTATGGGTGGATTTGGCCAGATAAAGGTGTTGGATTCTGGGATCAGATGTTGTTCACTTAAGAAAGCAGAAGGAACTAAAATATGTAATTATCAAGTTCCTGCTCAAAGTGTGTAACTTACATGTATCAAAAGCCACAATGTCAGAGAATGCTAGATTGTCAACGTCACTTTCATCTGCCATAATAGCTCCAAAGAGCATGCTGGGCAACAGAGACAAATGACTCTGACTTTAGCCCTTCAAATGATCTACAGTACATAAAAAGGTCACTGAGTGCATGGGTGAATGCAATCTGCTGCTAGAGTCAACACAGTCTCTAAAAAGGGAAAGGCTGCTACACTCACTTGCTGAAGGTCTGGAAAGTTGTTAACCAGCATGTGAATAAAAGCAAGTGTCATAACACACCATTGAATTTTTGTCACCAGTCAAATGTTTTTAGAGAAATTAAATTGTTGTAAGATTGGAAAAGTTCTTTTATAGACTGATCACTGTTCAGTATAGAGGAAAGTTCCATGTGGCATTCCCCAAAAGTTTCTAGAGGAATAGTTTTCCTCGATGTCTTTCATTGGTCTGTAAGTTTTTGGAAGTCATTAGAACTGAAGTCTCTTGGGTAGCTGAATGCCATACTGCTAATGAGAAACTCCTCAAGGAACTTGTAACATTGACAAAGAAGGCAAGAAGGTGATATATTTAAGTGTATATATTTAAGTGTATATGTTTAAGTGATGTATTTAAGTGTAGATACATGTAAAATTTCTAGGGAAATAAATAATCAAAACTATAGCTTCAGGATGTGAAATTTGGAAATGGCAGTTGTAACTGAATAGTAATTGATATCTTGGAGTTATCATTGTCAGTTCTCTGAAATCAATAATTTACTGTGCAGTAGCATTCAGAAAAGCCAAGAAAATACTCATCACAATCAGAAGCTGTATCAAAAAAAGGATAGAGGCTGTCATTTTGATGTTATATACTTGGTATGCTCTTGTTGTGAATACTTCATGCAGCTGTCTTCTCTGCATCTCGATGAAGGTAAAGATGAGTTAAAAGATGCTTAGAGTATTAAAATGAGGGAGAGAATAGAGCTTAACGAGGAGAGACAAAAAGGCTACAGCTCTTCCAGTGACAAGGCAAAGGCAGAGACTAGTTCTGACTGAGTCAAGAGAGTAAGTGTAAAAAAAGACAGCAATGTTATCTACTAAATGTTAGAATTAGGGGCAAGAGAGGTGGGTTATCCATTTGAGAGAGGAAGGGATCAGTTTTAAACTTTATTTTTTTATAAAGCCAGTAACAAACTTGGTTGAATGTTGGTTTAGAAGGTAATTGAGATAAATAGCATCACCCCATTTGCAAAGGGATGAGACAAATTTAAGGCAAAATGGCAAATGGATACTAAGGAGAATACACAGGGACATATCTAGCATGCCTAGTCCTGTGAGTGTAGATGCTGTATGTGACAAATGCAACCCCTCACAAGATGCATCCCAGGATCCTGAGAGATTTAGCACACAAAGTTGCCAAACTGTTCTCCATCATATTTGAAAAGTAGTGGCAGTTAGGTGAAGTTCCCAGTGACCAGAAAAAGGGAAACATCAGATCCATTTTTAAAAAGACTGAAAAGGACCACCCTGGGATCTACTAAAAAGTCAGCCTTATCTCTGTACCCAGTGAGATCATGCATCTTGGAAGACATGTTGAAACACATGGAAGACAGTGACATGATTGGAGGCGGTGTGCATGGCTTCACAAAGAGAAAATCGTGCCTGATTAATCTGATGGCCTTCTACGACAGAGTAATTACATCAGTCGACAAGGTAAGAGCAACTCCTGTCATTTACCCAGATTTCCATATGCCTTTGACACTGACCCACACAACATGTTGGCTGCTACATTGGAGAGACATGAGTTTGCCAGCTGGACTATTAGATGGATAAGAAACTGGTTGGAACAACATATCCAAACAGTTGCGGTCAACACTTCAATGTCCAAGAGGAAACCAGAAATAGCCGCTGTCCCTTAAGGGTCCATACAGGGACCAGTGCTATTTAGTATCTTCGTAAATGACACAAGCAGTGGGATTGACTGCAGTCTCAGCAACTTTGTGGATGGCACCAAACCAGCAGTGCAGCTGATTTACTAGAGGGAAGGGGTGTCGTCCAGGTGTACCGTGACAAGCTTGATAAATGAGAACTTCATAAATTTCAACAGGACAAGTGTAAAGTGATGCACCTGGTATAGATTGGGTCCAGAGGAGAGCCATCAACACAATCAGAGAAATGAAATACCTCTCCTGTGAAGAAAGACTCTGAGAGCTGGGGTTGTTCAGCCTGGAGAAGAGGATGCTTTGGGGAAATCTTATTGTGGCCTTCAAATACTTAAAGGATACTTCTAAGAAATAGGAAAAAAGTACATTTGACTAGGGCCTGTAGCGACAAGAGAAGGTGCATTAGTTTCAAACTGAAAAAAAGGTAGGTTTAGATTGATAAAGAAGAAATTTTTTACAATGAGGGTGGTAAGATGCTGGAACAGGTTGCCCAGAGAAGCTGTGGATGCCCCATCCCTGGAGGCTGAATGGACCTTTAAGCAACCTGGTCTAGTAAAAGATCTCTGCCCATGGTAGAAGGGACGGACCAGATGATCTTCAGATCTTCAACCCACACCGTTCTATTGCTCTATGATTCTGTGGTTCTATGATTCTATGAATACATCTTCTGTTTTCATTACTAAAGAAAAAGTATTCAGCAGAACAGGGTATAGTTTTTCTGAGTAGGCCATTTCTGACTTTCTGACGTGTAAACTCATAACAGACCAAGGTAGATATAACTGTCCAATAACAGACTGTTAAGTGGTTTAGTAGACAGATCACACCACAACAAAGACAAAAAAAAATAAATTCGGAGAGCTGGTACAAGAAACAGGGAAGGAATCAGATCTAACATGTAGAATCAGATCTGTTTCTATCTAACTCACAATTTCATTTCTTGTTATTTTCGGCAAATAAGAACAAATCAAGGAAATCCGAAGTACTTTAGCATACAGCATAAATTATTTCATTTTCTATAATAATAATTAAAATTTTCTGTAACACTTCTGTTCTTTAAATTTACATCAACTACAAAGGAAAAGTAAACAATAATTTGGGAGCTATTAATCTTTATTTCCTTGCACCAAATGTAGACCTAATATAAAAGCCCTGTTCATTTTGTTATTATTTAGTAATTTCTGGTGGAAAGCTTCTGAATGCTTTTGATAGGAATAACAACTTTTTTTGGGATGCTCTTCTGCAGTAGCAAAGTTAGACATTTTTTCTCACTGATTTAGAATACTTTCACAAAACTCCTCTGGAAGAAAAATTGTCTTTAAAAAACCGGGAAGCTAACTGTAACTGGTCTGACAAAAAATAAAATTAGTCTACCGATTTGTATTATGAAAGCTATGAAACAAAGATAAAATAACATCCAAAATAAATTTCTAAAAAGCTTTAACTTCACTCGTCTTTTAGAATCATTATATCTATATGGTGGTATACATGTGATACCGAATAAAACATCAGGCTCAAATGAAACATTGACAGAATGCAATTTGATACTGAAATAGCCTAAAAAGATTGTGGAGAATTCTAGAATTTTCAATAAGATGAACATAAATTAGCAATGCAATACACAAAACATAGTGCTTCTGATTGACTTTATGCTTGCAAATGTTGGATGTTTAAAAAATTATGTTTATTGAAATGTCAGTTTCCAAATAATAACAAATTTGAGCACATTCCTCAACACTCCAGCTAGGCAAAGTATTTTCAGTGTGAAAGGAGGCATTTTAGGAATAAAAAGCTAGAGGTAAAGCTAAGCCCACAGTTCTGTATATGTATTAACGGTAGCTTAACATAACTTTGTTGATAGCAAGAAGCAAAACACCATCTCTGCATGTGCCACTGAAATACGGGACTGTGAAGTAAAAAACTAATTTAATCAATAGTGGTTTACCTCTGTCATCTACTGTTTAACTGTAATTTTGATGTCAAGATTTTAAATATATATCAGTATGTAGGACTGTAATATTGACATAGGATCAGGTTACAGTTTGGAGATCTTGCATTTAGTGAAAAACAAGTGAAAATTTCTCAGACAAAACCCACTGATTCAGCTCTAGCTGGGTAATAATGTAAGGTTAAATAGAATATAATTTTTTTTTGTAGACTTTGCATGTCAACCACTACACTCAGAGAAACAGAAATCAGAAGGGTTTGGAATTTAGACATAATGCACATAATTCTCATTTCAGAGGAGAAGATTGCAGCACATGGATGTGCATTTGTGGTTTGTGCTGTCATGTTTGCTCACTTTTTATTCCATTAAAATTTGTGTTCTGAGATTATGTTTCAGAAGACGCGATACAGATGAGTACTGAGAAAAGTACCATACAATAATCATTGAAGTGGAAAAATGTATACTCAACATGTAATGATATTTTTTTGGTAAATTTATTCTAAAAGAGGAAAAGCTAACTGTAACTGATCATTTCACAACAGGTAATCTGCTTTACAAGGAACTTCTCAAGTTATATTTGTTAAATATGACAGAAATATCAGTGATTCATGATCTTTTTTTTTTATTTTTTTTTTTTAATGGTAACTAAAAAACTTATTACCTGCCCTGTACATATTTTTTTTTTCTTTAAAAGACTTAGTTTTGAAATACTTTTCTATGACAGAAAAAAAGAAAAAAGAAAAACAAAAAGACAATAAGGCAATTTGGAGATTTTTGTCTGATGCCAGCTAGCTTAACGTTTCCTTGCTTTCCACTGCCATTTTATTTTTAGAATAGCATATTCTCTGAGCCTGAAGCACTAAGTCATCACAACTCCTCTAATTCTTATAAAATGAATATCAAAGAACCTCATTTACATATAAAACCATGGACAAAAAACCCTCTGCAATGAGAGAAACTACTTCCATTACTTCAGAACTTTTGTAACTTTTTCACAATTTGTAAGTTTTTTCTTCCAAATGAAAGGTTCAAGGGGATCAGGAGACCAGAAGGATTTTCCACCCATTTACAAAGTAAGAATGCTACCTCTAACACGGCAAGTTTCACACTCTTCTGCGTTTCAGGGAATGGTACTTTTCTCACATCACTTCAGCCGGAGCACTCTAATACAGACTGCGGTCTCTTGTTACTACTACAATATTAAGGTTAAATGTGTTTCAAGTGTTCTAGAGAATCACAAACCGTATAGATAGTAGTTCTCAATTTTCCCCTCGCTCATCAGGAGAGGAGTACAGAAGCAATATTTATAATGCTCTGAATCTTGATGCCCATGCCTCCACTTGCCCTGGTAGAGGTCACTATTGCCTAGCAAAAGTACTTTTGCCAAGTATTTGACCATTGTGATTTCCCAATTGGTGCCTATCACGGAGAACCTTACTGTTAAAATATTTTTTTTATTCCTTACTGTTTTCTTCTTTAGTGTCTGTGGATGTGCACTAAATATCATTTAAAAGTGGTTTGTGCTCCCTTCTACAGCTTCTCTGCAAACAAAAGCAAAAACCTTACAGGCTGCTGTTTCCACACAGCTTTTCTACACTTTGAGTAAACACATCTAGGCTACTTCCCAGAGAAGGAAGTGAAACTTACTGAAGGATAGCATTTGGGAATCTTTCTTCAGTAGGCTGATTAAGCCTCACAAATGACAGAACAGAAGGTAAGAGGAAAATTTTTGTTATAGTTCATTACAATTTTGCTGGAGAAGCCTCAGTTAAGGTCATAAGACCTTTAGTTATCGTACTACCTAAAGCTTCTTCTAGAAGAAAATAGCCTAAGAACACAAAGCACTGTCTTTAGAATATTTTTCTGAGATACAGCTCTTTCATTTCTGCTTTTAGATCACTGTTAATCATGGAAATGTTAGCACTGATAGAAGTTTGCCTTCTCTTGTACTGCCACTGAATGGCTACTAAACTGTGGCTGTATTACAAAGATAGGAATTTGTGCCAGTAGATCACAACAATACAACAAGCAAATAAATAACAGTCAGAAACAAAACGTATGTAATGGCTTTCCTACATGAAAAAAGCCAACTGACAGCAACAAACATTAACATATTTCTGTAAATTTGAATCACTGGAATATTCATTTGGCTTTTAAGTTTTCAAGACGAAGATAAAATTATTTTTAATTGTGTGTGGTTAACAAATGATGCCAGTTATTGTTGATTTACTTTATTTCTTCTCAAGCATACCTCTAGTGTGAATCATCTCTTTATTAGCAATATTTGCTGTTAAAAGCTAATCTAATATCTCCACTGATTTCCCATTAATGCATAAGCTTGGGTAGAATCAATTATGTTCTTAGAAGCATGGAATTGGCAAGCACTGTAGATAGGCAAAAGATCCACCCACAGACAAGTTCAGAGACAATAATACACAGACGTGCAAGAGAAAGATATTTTTTAACTAACAGACATTTGAAAGGGAAAACAATAAGATCCTCATAGCATTTTCATTGCCATGTATCACAGTACTTGTGATATCTTGTCAAGATATCATTGACATTAACAGTCAATTATTACGTTAGAATTTAATGATAGAAAATATGGACTACTTCTTTAAAGATATATTTATCACGTTTGTTGTATGGTAAATTAGGCCATTTTCCTATGCAATTCAGGTGATAACAGAAGTGTTGATGTACTTATTAGAGGAAATTTTATCTCTTTTTCTGGTAAAAGTGATGTGGTAATACACAACATCTTCTCAAACTTTGGGCTGGCAGTTACCATAAAAGAGGGAATATAAGCGTCTAAGTTATTTTTCTATAAGAAGATCTTTTTAATTTTTTTTTTTGGCTTAAAATCTCACTAGAACCAAATGTGACAATAGGCAAGAAGTCACTCTCAAGTCATCAAGTCATAGTGCTTTTCTCTTCTTTAAGGAAGGACTGAATATTTCTTGATGTATTACAAAGAGTCAGCCTATTATTCTGTTAATATTGATGGAAAAGAGATGAGTACAGAGATGAGATGGAGTAATAGCAAATAAAGAAGGGATAAAAGAATTGGGCTTTTTAGAAGTCTATAAAAGCATAAGACTTCTAGCTATACAAAATCCCCATAAACATTACAATTCATGACAGCTGCAAGAACAAGAACCCACAATGGCAGTAGCCAGTACTATACAATACTGAACCATGTAATTTACATCTTAGTGAAATTAAACATAGTATAATGGCTTAGCTTCCAGGCAACAATACTATTAAATTTGCTGTAGCAGATTATGACATCATCTGAAACCCCAGGATACACTTTCAAGCCAGCTATTATGCTTGTAATATGTAGTGCATTTCTGTTTAGTTTTCCATTTAATTCATTGCGAGGATTATATTTTTCAGTGGCTGCAAGTGCCATCCAGCAGAATGGGTCTAGTATGGCTATGAGCCAAAGTCGTGTCGCTTAGGGAACAGTTGTGATGTTGTTGTAAGGGGAAAGCACACAGACGTCAGTAAATTACTTGATAGCACTCAAACAGTATTGTTGCACTGGTAATAAGCCTTTTCCTAACTTTTCTTAGTGAAGGCATCTTTTATGTCATACGTGTTGCATTTTGCCAACATACGCTTCTGAAATCTCTATGTTTTTAAATTCCTAATGTTATAAAATTGCTTATTAATTCCTATTGGAATCAGTAGGAAGGAACTAAGAGATTAAGATGCAAAATAAATAAGGAGGTCTCATGCACCATGGATCTGGGGAAGATCCTAGACTGAAGTGAAAGCATGGATTTTCCTCCTTGACAGCAGCACCACATTTTCACCTAGGAGGCTTTTCTGTGATCAGGGCACCACCAGTAATTGCCTCAGCTGCTCATTGGTCTGGGCTTTGCTTCTCTGATGATCTGCCAACAGTAGTTCCACAACAAGAATTATATCAAAATTGGTGGGGCATACTGCTGTAATGTATAGCCTTGCAGTGACAAGAATAATGATTAACATTACGTACCCCTAAACTTTTATATGCATGTTTAACTGAACTCATCAAAGGAATTACTGAATCTACATAGAGAGTAATGTTGAGCAAAAAGTTAAGACAGATTCTCTTTTTTCTTAAGGGCAATATTCCGAAATGTTTAAAATCAGCAGCAGTCAGTGAATTTGAAGGCCCCACACCCTGATTTTCTTGCCATAAACTGCAAAAATTGCATGCCAAAGAAAATTTGTATGAAGTACCACAATATTTTGAAGTTATAACTCTCTAGCTCTACAAAAAACTATATGTATGTCATATTTTTATGTAATTGTACGTATATAACTTGCAGTATTTATGCAAACCATGTAATATGGATTGCAATTTCTCTCTGTTTTTATGTCAAAAAGTTTAAATTAAACATTGAATTGATATATTCTTTAATAGTTTATAAAAAATACTCACTGCTGGACTACAACAGTATACGTTAAACCTTAAATGTAGCAGACTTTAATACATATTCTAATAGAGCAGAACAAGGTAAGGAAGTATGTTGAGACTTCTGATCCATTCCTTATAGAAATAGCAAACAGTTAACTACATATCTATCAGAAAGAGCAGTTAAGGTATTTCTTGAGTTCTTTATATTTTTGGGGGGGAGACAGGGAAATTAATAAGTCAAATATTACTATCTTTGAAATACTATATTATGGTAAAACTTGTTACTTTGAACAGTTGCCCCCCATGTATCAAACCCAAGAATTAAAACAATATTTTGTCTTCTGCATCCCTAATTTTGTGTGATTAAAGGAGATACTGATGCTTTAAAGAACAGCAATTTGCAAGTATGCGATGTGACTCAGCAGAAACATAACAGCAGTTGCAAGCAAAGCTTTCCTGTTATCAAGTAAAGGGTATACTTCCTACATTTAATCATTTTTGCCTGTTGATTTCAGCAGCACTTACACACACCAGCTGCCACAATGTTTTTCTGAGATGGTTGTTTTCCCTGTGAAGTTCTGGGAAAATTTCTTCCCTGTCAGCTACATTAAAGAAAATCGTGTTTCTGAATTTCTAGTGAAAATTAGGTGTTTTAGCAAGGCTTGTTCTTTAAACACTCACAAATCATTAATAACTGTCTAGGTTTATAGTGTATATCTTTTGTCATAATCGTTTCTAAATTATTGCAAACGTCAGGTGGATACTCCGCATCTGTTAGATGTGAATTTTGCTTAGATATCATGGAAATCAAAGAAAGGCATGCAGATCTGTTGCCATTAAAAAAGGGTGGAGACTTTCTCTTCTATTGAATGCAAAAGTCATTTGCCAGTCACTCTTTACAGATCTCAGTGTTGTGACTAAATAGATGTTACTCGAGAGACTAGACATAGATCAGATTTTGAGAACACAAAAATTTTGAATTTGCATTCACTTTAATAGTGTGCGTAACATCTGTTTGTCTCCTGAGTATTACCCTGAGTCACTGCATGCTCCGACTAATTGTCTAACTTGACTATTTGTGATCCAATTTTTTTTTTTTTTTATCTAACAGCTCTTGATTTGATTTAACTATAGTGACTGAGGAAAAAAATAAACTTTCCGCATATGGTTTAAAGACAGGCTACCAGTTTTCCATTCAATTTCTGACTGTCTGAGCTGTTCCTGAGTAACAGATTAGTATTGACTTTAATACTAGGAGTCTACAGACCTGATCTTTATTGCCACTGAACAAATTTAACAAAAGTTACTTCGTCATCTTTCCATGACCTTGGACAACGCAAATACCAGAATTGTTTGATTAGGTAGCTAAATGTGGATACATATTGCATTCTCAGTTTTCACCTGCCAGAAATGTTTTTCAACAAAATGCGTCCTCTCTTTCCACACTGAATCAAAGGTATTAGTCACTCTGTCAATAGTTTGCCTTTTGCACACATAGTATTGTGAAAGTAAAGAAACATCCAAATTCAGCCATAGAGTGATGGTAATTAATAAACAAACTCACTAGTAAGCCTGTGTGCTCATTTCAAGGCTTCCTGTGACATAAGCAAAATATTTTTCTAAGTAACAGTAGCAACTGAGACGTAAACAGTTGTTTTCAGATACTTGTATGACTGAAATTATATGTTGTTAATCCATTGGCCTCTAATAAAAGCAATGGGTAAAATAAGTTCATGTCTGCAGTTACCTTTTTTTGGTATCTCATACCAATGCTTTTGCACGTTGAACTCAGTAGGGTGGTGGAATTCAAATTCTTTCACCAGAAATAACCAGACAATGTGCTCTAAGTATGCATCCAAAGCAAGAACAGCCTCCAGATGGTATAAAGCCAGTCCCCCTCCAGTGCCTGTCTCCATTTGCTAAACCAATCCTATTGACCTACACCACTGGTCTAAAAGACATAAGCTAAATTGTCCTACTAGATTTGGAAAGGTTATTTGATCGTTCATTGAATTGCCTATTCCAAACTGCTCCTAGTGATTCAAACAAAGCAAAGCAGCTGTATGTGCAGTTTCTAAACCAAGGACAATGCAATGCGTATTTCCCACAGCTCCTAAGAATAGCAAAGTATTTTACAGCTCTTGCAGCTACCACCATTATCTAAGTAGCTGCAGCTGATGAATCCACTCATGTTCTATGACTTCTTTCACCAGTTAAGTACAGTTTCTGCATAAAAAGAAATGTTTCTATATAGAAACAGTACATGACTCAGAAGAGATAAGTCTATTGCAGTCACAACAGGAAAACTTGCCATGAGATTTTTCTCTGTCATCTAAACAAAAACCAAAGTTAAACAGAAGTAACAAAGATATATCCAGGGATGTATCTAGAATTCACCACTATTCGATCTTGTCATTATTTCTGTGATAGCATCAAAGTCCTAGATCCTAAAGAATATAACAATAAAATAAAAAAATAAATAAACACAAACACAGTCCCACACCCAACAGTAATAGAAAAAACCTAAATCTCCCCAGTAAGGAAAAAAAATAGCTACATTAGATCAGCATACTACAGGACAGATAATGTCTTAGTAGCCTAATGCAAAAACACAGAACTAGTAATTGAAAAACGTATTTAGTAGAAGAGAAGCAAATATATCTCTGGGAGATTCATTTGCAACTGATTATTCTTGCTGTCCGCAGGGTTTCTTTCAAGCGGGCTTATAAGAGAGGCATTACAGAGATCCGAAAGCACACATAAAAAGTACAAACAGTGAAATGATTGACCATAAACAAAACCCAAAGTATGTCATCCTTTTACCCTAGACTGATTTTTCTTCAGCCTCCCTCACTGGAAGCCATGGAACACACTATTGTGTCATTTTACTAATTCCCTGATATTTTCCCTCTTATTCCATTTATTCTTTGATAGCCAGTGGTATTGAAACTGATGTTTGCAAAAGCAAGTGAGTTGATTAATAGGTATTTTATACATCTGGTATGTCCTCATAAAAGACTAGGAAACCTATTTCAATTATCATACCACCAACAAGGATGCAATCTGTTCTCAATGGCTGTTTACGAATGGCTGCTTTAAGTAATGGCTGTTTTCTTAGCATGGAAAATGAAATAAAATCTTATTAAACAGAGATGCACATAATGGTGTGTCAACTAATCTATCTTCCTGATTTTTATGATATTAATTTTTATAATGTTTATTTTATTTTACAGGACCAGACATTAAAGTATCAATTATTTGAAAGGATCTAATTTATTTTATTTTTGTTTGTATATCCTTGAATATTAACATCCAAAAATTCATGTGCAATCAGTGCAGAAAAACCTGTGGTAGGTACTTTATTAGTTCTATTTAAACCAACTTGTTAAATTGAGAGTGATAATGAATCAAGGAGGACTTTATTTTAGATGAGGTATGAAAGTTTTTACCCACAAAGTGAAGGTTGTCTTGTTTGGTGATTCTGTTCTAACAACCTATCTGCGAAAGGTCTTAAAATGCTGCTAGATAATCTCAAAACAGCCATGAATATTCAGTGTAGGTGTGAAAGCAGGAAGTGTTATGTGTAAGACTATATAGGTGCAAGGGAAGACATGAATATTGTAAAGATTTTTTCTGTAAAAATAATTAAGGGTGTGTTATATCAGTACCCTAAACAGTGGTAGAAAAGACCGCAGTACAAATTCAGACTCTCAGAGTTCATTAAAGTAAAATTATTTAGTTTCAGACATGGAAACAATTTTCAAACCTACCCATAACACAATATCTCTTCATGTTTCAGTGAGTAGTACTTTAAATGCTAAACATGTCAAAACACTTTTATAAGCCACGTATACATTTTTCTGTTTCAGACATTCAGATATTTTAGTCTATCATATACAGCTTGAATTTCTAACCAAGCTTCACTTGTGGGAAAATGAGAGAAAAGCATACTTCTTCAAATCATAAATATATATTGAAAATATAAAGCCTTACAAAATTTTTAAGAGTTTAAAAATTAATTTTTTTAACAGGTGATACCATGGAAGGAAGACAGACGTAGACTTTCCAACAGATATGACATAGGTGGTCCTGCTGAGTGAGAATTTCTTGCTGTGTGCCAATACAGACGCCAGTTCTGCTAAGTAAACTACTTAAGACTCCTTTATCTCTTTCCCTGACATTGAGAAGGTATAGGTTGAGTTGCTTGGTGTCTGCCACCATGTATTTTCACGAGATTAGTATGTAAACCTTCCCTACTAATACTGGCATATTCTTAGATCAGTTGGAAGCTTTTACTTGTGTTGTAAAGGAGGTATAACCTTAATGATACCTACAGGATTAAGAAAAGAAAAAAAGCTATTTGAATCAGTTAATTACTTTATTATGTTTAAAAACTTAAGGGTAAGGAATTCAAGAGATAAAAACATATATATAATTATGTATATAATTTACATGATGATATTTCATCAGTTCTAATGGATTAATTTCTGTTTATCTCAAACACAGGTCCTGATCTTATAAAATGTGAGAACTTTAATTTTCATAATGTAGGACATGACATAATCCTGACCTGTCCTAAATGTCTTAAATAACAAATAAATAAATTAATCCCCTACTTATATATGAAATCTAAGCACCTGTTGTTCATGATAGCTAGCAGTCAGTTTTATTTATTCTGGAATCCCTGAAGAGAATTCTTTTTTTTTCCTGCAATATCTAGATTAAGGTGCAGGTTGATTTCTGCTAGTATTTCCACTGTTGCATGTGAAGATCTCTGATGTGGTCATCTGTTACTATATAAAGAAGAGAGGACACCAATAGCGTCACTAATAAACAGTGACACACAAAGAATTTTGTTAGGCCACATATATATTTCTATGAAAAGGCATAAACTGTGTCTTACATGTTTGTACAGTGCTCCCACATATCCCCCATGGTCAGAGAATATCAATATCCCTTGGTGCTCTTTGGACTGAGCTGGTTTGTTGGACCTGAAGATCTCTGCCCAGTGGTAAAGTGTTTTATTTCTTGAGGTTGGTTAGGGTCATATGACCTACTTGAACTCCATTTTTTAAAATTCCCATTAGGCCTGAATTTAAATTACAAAACTTCAAACACTTTCATCAGTAGGGTTTGTTTTCCACTGATATCATGCTTCAGAGTAATTTATAAGCTTGGTAACACAATTGATTACTTTACAAGAACATTTCATGTAACAAAGCACTGAAAAGAGGAATCTACAATAGTTGTCTATATCGTGGAAGAGAGACTTTTTTTCTGACTGTAATCTTCCACTGTAAACTGCCATAGTCAATGCTTTCTAGATACAAATTATAAGAAGATTCACATTATCAAGCTTTAACACTCATGGCTTTGAGTAAACTAGTTGAATTATCCAGTAATAAAATGAGTTTCCTACCTCAACTTTGTGAATTCCAATTCCTGTTACAAAAGAGAAGAAGAAAAGGGTTTTCAGAGAAGAAAGCAAAGAGAAAGACATTTTACTACGCTTAGCAAATATTTCACATTAAAAAAGTTAACAACTTTGAAAAGACAAATTACATCCACTAAGCTATTCCCCTTTTATAAACAGTNGAGCTAGGAGATCCAATGTGTAGATGAACAAAGAAATAAAAAATAAAAAGAAAAACCAACTATGAAAATTACAGTTCAAACATGCACCTGAAAGTCAGTTGCCTGAATTTTTATCCCAGTTTTTAAAACAACTAAATGATAAAATTAATCAACTATTTTTCCAGTCCTTCACAGTCTCTTTATCAGTCATCCTCATCTCCAGTTCTGAATTGTTTTGAGTTCTGGTATTATTTTGTATACTATTGTTGCTGTGACAGGCACTGAATATTAGACAATTTTCAGGCATTCATAGAAGCTGGGAAAAGTAGGGAGCACAGGTGGGGAAAAGGAAATTATAAAAGACAATATGCATACTGGGAATATTTATGTGACAAACCACAAATAATTTCAAGATATTTCCAAAAGGATTTGAATTTGTTTAGCCCTTGTAAATTTCTTGAGATATGAAATATACAAACCACAATCTTTTTTTTTTTTCAGTAAGAAACTTATTCTCTCATCTTAATCTTCTTTTTTTTTGGGAAAGGAATGAGAAAAACTTGTAAGGCAACTGGCAAGTTCTGGATGGAACAAAAAGAAGTGTATAATAAGTAGGATTTAAACTCTTTTTAGGGTCTTAGACACTACTAATACTAGAATATCTATATTCAACTGCATCTTTAAACCCTTCAAAATTAGTATGTCTACAGAACTACATTCCTCAAGGATCTTACAGTTTTGTAGATTAACAGGGAGTTTAACTCTTTTTATAATGTTCATTTTCAGATGACAAGACTTCAGCAAGTGGAACACTTGATTTGATGTGTTTTAGGGGGGATTTAGAATATACAGAAAAAATAGATAGCTGCAGCTGTTAGTAAATGACCAGATAAAATCTCTACACAGGAGAACAAACCATGTCATCTGGACTACAGTTATTTTTAATGTTGTCATCAATCAACAATTTATACTTGACAACGTCTTCAAATCAATACTTTGGACTGCAATCTGCAGCAGATGACCATAATTTTATTTTCTGTAAAACAGTGTCTTGCAGAAATAGTCTTCAGAAGGTTCAGATGTCTGCAGAAAGCTACTTCATATTTACATTTAAATAAATCAAATGAATATTGTCTTCTTTCCTATTAACACCTCTGCAGTTACGCCAATAAAACCCCAAACTCTTCTTTTGTATTCTCTTGCTGACTCAATCTAAACAGACATGCAATAATGTCAGAAAAATTCTCAAAACCTTAAGAAAAGAATCAAGTTTGTGGAATTAGAATTTCATATTTGTGATAATACCTCAACTAGTTTTTTAATCTTTAAAACTTAATCTTGCCCCTTCAATTCAAATTGTTGTTTAGACTCAATATCATGGTTCCTCCTACCAATAGCTTCCAAGAGCATTTTAATGACTCTTTAGGATTTTTATGCATTTATTTAACTTTTCTAGAAATGTACCTCATACATTGAAAATTGTTACTTCTCATGGGCCTGAGAAGGTAGGCTTGACATTTGACTAGCAGGGCAAATAAGTGGTGTAAATCCCAAAGAGGACTTTACTGATTTCAGAGCAACTTTCTCAGTTGTGCTCCTCCAGTTCCATTTCAAATTCTAATTACAGGTTTTGTAGTTTTTTTCTTTTTATGGCTGGTAAGATTTTTTTGTTATTTTGGACTTCCAAATGTATCAGTTTTTGGGCTTTTCTTCATCTTTATATCCAAAACCTATGCGAGTCATTATTGCAAAATTAATTTCATGGAACATAGCAGGTGCATGGTGCAGATTATCATTCAGTGAGGCACCTGGGTCATAATACTACAGAGTTAGAAGCAATTTAGGAGAAATTACGACTAAAGAAGGGAAGAGATCACCCTGTTTTCTGATCCCACTGTGTAACAGAAGAATGACAGGGTTCCAAAACTATCCCTAATTAGGGAAAAAAAAACCTACAAAATCCCCAAATATAATTCAATACTACACCCCCCAGTAGGGGGACCTATAAGGAAGAAGTTAATGGTGGAGAACTCTTGGCAATGACACTTAACAAGTATCGCAGTAGATACTATAAGAAGGCAGGACCATAATCTGTATATCATTACACTAAAATTACAGTCACTGAAATATCAAGTAGAAAGTCAAGCACCACATCCCAAAGTTTCTCCTTTTATCTAAACACATCAAACTACTGTAAGAGAAAGTCTTCCCAACAAGGTTGAAAATTTTCCTCCCTCCCTTCTCTTTTCATAGTATATATTAGCTATGACTTAACTTGATGCAGACCAGACCTTACACCTCTTTTTTCTGGTGTAAAACACGCTTACTCAGATCAGTCAGACAACCACAGAGAAAAAAGCATGGAAGTAAGGTTTAATTTCAAACGAATGCTTGTTTCTTTGAATTTTTCTTACACATAGTGGCTTTGTCTTCTGCAATGTTGTGCCATTCTAGCTATTTGCAAAATCTTTGTTCCTTGTTTAGTTCATTAAGTTAATGAAATAACTTCAAAAGAAACTTGCTCTGTTATCTGAATAACTTGCTCCGTTATCTGAATATTGACTATCAAAGCTTCATTGCTTGCAAGATTGGATTAAGATTCTGGAAATGATTTTTATTTTAAAGGTTGAAGTCATATGGGGCTTTAAGTTTTCTAGATAATGAACTCTGGAATGATCTCGTCTTGCATGCTGCCTGCCTTCAGTTCAATACTTGGATTGCAAAACTAGCAGCCTTCTCTGGTTAATGGAGTTTGGAGTTATGAAACCATGTAAAACCTGTGATTAACTAAGGAGCTATAAAAATCTTTTACCTACTTGTTCTGCACCATCCTTTCCATTCATATTTGTCTCCAGGTGTATAGTCTTAATTTGAATTCCTGACTTAATGCCTTAATGCCTCACAATATGTTCTTGTGACACTAAATTATCACAATTCCAGTGAAACTTCAGTAGGTGGATGTCCTTAGCTATATTAATTCTACACAAGAAATAAATTCACTGGGATATTTACTTCATCATTATTTTGCTTCAAGTAATGACAGTTAGATTCTACAAGGAATTGCAGTTACCTTTTGTTTCAGTTTACTTTTAGCTGGTGCAACACTTTCATTCATAGAATCATAGAATCGTAGAATCGTAGAATCATAGAATCATGGAATTGTCTGGGTTGAAAGGGATATAGTCCAACCACCAACCTAACTCTGATAAAAACCATCACTAAGCCATGTCTCTAAGCACTGTGTGTAGCCATCTTTCAAATACCTCCAAGGATGGTGCCTCGACCGCTTCCCTGGCCCTCTCCAATGCTTAATAACCCTTTCAGTGTAAAAAATTTCCCAATATCCAATCTGAACCTCCCCTGGCACAACTTGAAGCCATTTCCTCTTGTCCTTGTGACTTGGAGAAGACTTGAAGCCATTTCCTCTTGTCACTTGTGACTTGGGAGAAGAGCAGCACCCACCTCTCTACAATATCGTTTCAGGTAGCTGGAGAGAGCAATAAGGTCTCTCCTCAGCCTCCTCTTCTCCAGCAACTCCCCCAGCCTCTCCCCATAAGATTTATTTTCCAGACTCCTCACCAGCTTTGTTGCCCTTCTCTGGACCTGCTCCAGCACCTCTATGTCTTTTTTTGTGGTAAGCGCCCCAAAACTGGACACAGCACTCAAGGTGGGACCTCACCAG